>BMAO01028991.1:0-18896 GCA_019973975.1 Trichonephila clavata | reverse complement strand
AATAAATGAATGGACCAGACGCACTATAGTAAAAATACTTTATAATACATAAATATACCTATAATGGAAATTAAGTAGCAGACTTCGCAAAAACTGGGTTTTTAAAAAGAAATGCGTAAAGTCTGTGGTCATCCGTACTGCACTCTGCGTTTAGCTGCTTTATTTTGAAGATGACGAAGGAAACAGTAAGTTCATTACCGAAACACCGTGTTGTTTTCAAAATACTAAATATGGTTTCGACATCCTGTAGTTCCTCACTTTGTGATATTTTTGTAGTTTGAACATTGTCCTCAACGTTAATGTCATCATTTTCCTCATTAACTGACAACATCTCAACAATTTCTTATTGGACATGACATCTTGCTGGGTATCGTTCTGGAACCACTTTTTGACATAACTTTTATTGCCTTCTGCACATCCAGGAACTCCTTTGATTTTTTTTCGAGAAGCAAGCGTGCGGGTGAGTTATCCGCTGCCCTGGATTATCAAGTGCCGATTTTTTGAGATTATACTGTATATGATATTATAATGTTAAACAAGATATGGAGTTAAGAAATGAATTATAGGAATTAACGGTTTAAAAACAGTAGAAAAATAAGTGAAGCCATCAATTTTAATATATATTTGTTTGAATATTTCTTTCAATATGTCGGGTTTTGCATTTTTGTCGACGAATCTTTGATTTTACGTCATAATTTTGCTAAATCAGTTATTTTTTAGACTTTTACGAGAAAAAAATAGTTCTTTTATAATTTTTGAAAATTTCGATTTTTAAAGAAAATTAGTTTATCTATAAATAAATTTTTGTTAATATAATTAAAAATTCCATTCGTAGAGATTAGTTTTAGCTGTAGGGGATTATTATATTGTAAAAAGATGACATGCTATAAAATAATATCAAGAAGAAAAGATATAATCCGATTACCAAAACACGCGGTTATGTCATACAGATTTTTTTCCTAGGAGAAAGGACAAAAAATTAATAAATTGAAAAATAAATATATAATGTTTATGATTTACAAAGAGTTTTTCATTTTTCTCAAACTGTATTTAGTATTTTCTTTTCATGATTATCCTAAAGATTGATTTTAGGTGGAAAAAAATCAGAACTCTATTCTCTGAATGGCGATGGATGTAAAATAAACCATTAAAAACAATATTTAAGCAGAATTAATCCTGTAGTAAAATATTTTATCTAGAGAGGGAAAACCTTTTCTTTTGCAATACTACATTCGGTATATTATTTAACTCGAGTAGAGATGTTCTTGTGCCTAGATTTTTCGAAATCAAGCAATAATTAGAAAAATTTGTAAAAAATATTTGTGTAAAAAAAAATATTATTTTACTTCTGAAGTGTTTCTTTTAAATTTCATTTTTAATATTGACGCAAAATTTGATCAAGATAATTTCAAAAAAACTATCTATTCTACATATGCCGTCTGTAATAACATTGACAATATGATCCTATATATACTGTCCCAAAAGTCTTACATAATCGCTTTCAAATTTCTCTAAGTTCACCAACTTTCAATTTACAGCATATCAAGACTTTTTTGGATCATATCCAACCATATATTTGATGATCTTTCTCTAGTCCTTGATCCAAATATCCTACACAAAGGTGACCTTTTTAACAAAATTACAATCTTGAGACTCGAATATATATCAATGCCTATTCAATTCTGATCTTTTTAATCATCTAGGCATAACTGGGATCGACAAAAGTTTCAGGAGTTTAACATTCATGCTTTTTCACATATGTTTCTCAAATGCATTAGAAGGTCATATTTTGTTTCGATTTTATTTTTAATTCCATTCATGTCTAAAAGCATTTTGCAGCTTCATGCAATATAACCCCACCATATCATCATCAGAGGAAAATGAATTTAAAATCTAATTTACGATTTTTGGATGAAAGTAGTATATAGACACATATCTTATGTTATTTCTAAAGTTTAATCATATTCCTGTTGGAATCTCATGGATATTTTATAATTAAATTAAGAATTTTTTAAGGAGAATTTGTCAATTGCTAAGATATTATGATGTGTGTAATATACCTCAATTTCTTTAAATCTATTAATTTTAGTGGAATTCGAAGTAATGAATGATTCGAATGAGTATTAAGCTTAGTTTATTTAAATTTATATATAATTTTCGTGGATGGGCTTAAGCTAATTTTTGAACTGGGTGAAGTACCAAAGACTTGTAACAAAGAAAATATATGTTTCCTTAATATTTTAGTAATGTCATGCTTATATTAATGGTTAGTCATGTACAGAGTGTTAACGAATTAGACCGACAAGTTCAGAAGGATTATAGTAGACAGCATGGGAACAACAAATCACCATAGGACACGTGGTCGCAAACCACACTTAGTTGCGAATAATCGCAATAATTGCGCGTCGGGAGGACGATGAGCAAGACGAGGGTTATAACCAAACGAATGCAGGGATATGCATATACTGCCTGAATGCTTCCATAGCGCAGAATATCTTGCTTTCTACAACGTGTCCTCCCGAAGTTGCTACAAGAAGTACCAGCTACATCGTACCAGTACGTGTAGTTCTCTCAAGGTGGTGCACCAGATCGTTTTTCGATTGCGGTGCATAAACATCTCCATACTGGGATGCGAATATGACGTGATGAACCTATTGCTTGGTCTCCACGCTTCCCGGACCTCTATTCCTTTGTCTTCTTGTTTTGGGGACACTTGAAATCTGTATGAGACGCCGCCTTGTATAGTGGAGAATCTCACTCCATGGATCCCAATCGCTTCAGGTGACATCGCCAACACACCGGATTTGTTTTAAACGGGTCCGGCAATGCTTCCTTCGTTGGTGCCATTGTGCTGTGACCTGCAAGACCACAATTTCGAACAGTTCATGTAACAATTTTTTGTCGGAGCATTTCTGACATCGAGCGGTGTAAGCATGCTTTACCTGCCATACATTACCTTTTATTGGGCTTTCTTATTCCACTCGACATTACACTCTTCAGAACCGTTTTTGCGAAGAAATCCGACTAAACGTGTTTAGCAACCATATGTTATCTGGTGATTGGTGGTCCCCATACTGCCTAATATGACCCCTCTGAATTTGTTGGTCAAATTCGTCAACACAATGTATAATGAACAAGCCGTTTACGGGATTTACACCACGCTCTTTGATATAAATCCTAAGATTCAAGGAATATTAAAAAATCCACCTTAATCTTGATATACACTCCAAGATATATGCACGTTTAAGAAATCTTGCGGAATCTTACAAATTTTTTAACCAGTGTAATGTGTATTTAAAAGAGCTATATGTTATATATAAACATGATTCGCTATCATTAATGAAACCATTGCTATTCTCTTTATGAGAATGGTATATTTTTGGTCAACGGATTTTGTTTTGGTAAATTCATGTCTATAATAAAACTTTACTTGGTATGGTCTTAGAGTAATACAGTTTTGTAACCACTGCATTTACATAAAAGCAATATAAAATTTCAATATAGGCTAATCCAGAATCAACTATTAAGAGAAAGCGTAAAAAATGGTGATGTTAACATTTCTGAACCTGGGGAGTTAAATGGATTTACAAAAGATTTATACAAAAAAAAAGTTTTAGTTTTTAAGTATTAATTATGGATCCATTGGTGAAAAAGAATAATTTAAATAATTTGAAATAAATTAATCCGTAAACATTTCAAATGCATAGCCAAAGCAAACGGCCGTGGATGTTAAAAATAGTATTGACAGTTATTTATTGAGAACGAGCAAAATTAAATACCCACAGACGACTTCTTAGCGAAGAAAAAAAAGTATTAATGAAGAATTTTTAGCTAATATAAGCATAAACTATTTGCATACTTATCTTTTTTTTACTATAAAGGGTAAATTATTATACGTAAGTCTAGGTAGGAGAAAAAATGTCGGCTAAAGTATGATTTGTATTTAAAGTTTACTAGTATTTCTTACCCACATGAAATTTTTAAAAGGCACAGCATTCATTAACTCACTTCGTTCCATTAATTTATAATTTAAATAAATATATGAGAAGCACTGTGAAATGTTGGTCCATTAGCGTATGAATTGTTTGAAGAATTTAGTTGCTTCGAAAAAGATTCTTAGTTCTGCTTTGCCTTTTTTACAAAAACCACTTGAATTAATAATAAAATAGAATGGAGAGTCATGTTCTTTTATTGAATATCATTATTATTCTAAATGAAGACATTTTATCTTCAAATCAGGTTTAATTAGAAATGCATCATTTAAGTATTGAATTGTAAAATCAAATTAGAACATTCTAATTTTATTTATTTTTTACTTTGACTGCGAAGCAACACGAAGGCTATTGGTAACGTATCTCGTAATTTTGATCCACAGTTAAGTGAAGAGGATGATACATAAGTTGGAACCTCCTCTCTGAACTTCCAAAAGGTGTCCACGGAAGCGTTGTGCGCACGGTAACGCTCGTGGCTGGCGCGTCGTGAGCTCGAGCGTAGTACCGATGAAGACTAGTCGTGCAGAGGTCGATGAACGTTAAATCTGTCGAGGCTCAAACGTCCTCCCATTGGTGTGGAAGTTAAGAGAGGGGCGTGCCACCTCAGCTGTGGTCCTCGCCATTTGACCATGGTTCAAAATTGCAAAGAATGTTGCTAAAAGTCCCCCAGTAGCTGAATAGTAGAACGTCCATGTTCACTCACTCCCCCTGAACTTCAATGACACGTCGATGGGAAAACTTTGAACTTTGATAGATGAAACGTGCATCAGCATCTCTACACGGAAAGTCTTCTGTGGCGTTTCGAACCTGTGACTCAACAACATCGGCCACGAGCTTGCTGTCCTGACCACTCAGCCAACGCAGTCTATAATACTCGGAAAAGTTTATTTGTAATTCATATTGATGTACTAATCACAGTTTTCTAAATTATTTATAAATTTTACCTTTTTTAAAAAAAAGCCCGGGGTTTCTTTACAGCTTTTTAGTTTCTTATTTTTGAGTTTTTGGACTAATTTAAACGAGAAAACATATATACAAGGTGTTGCCGAATTCGACCGAAAAATTCAGATGGGTGATAGTAGGCGGCATGGGCCGCAAAACAAGTTTAGTTGGAGTAATTCGCAATTTATGAAGGTTATGATCGCGAGTGGAAAAAGGAGGATAAATACATTTATTAATGGTAAAGCATATTTATAATACAAAAACTGCAGCTCAACTAGACGTGAGAAATGCAACGACAAATGACTGTCACGAGAATCGTTAGAAGTTCTGGCCGTGTAGGTCATGGTACCGCCGGCACCGAAGGTCGAAAGATTATCGGACGCGTTCAGAAAAATCTTATTGCATTTCTGATGTCCAGCTGTATTGTATTGTTATTATTGTACGCATGCTTTATGTCTAATAAATGTATTTCTTACTTCACTGCCTCTTTTAATTCCATTTACATCACACACTTCATAAGTTTTGGCGAATTATTCCGACTAAACTTAGTTTGCAACTCCATGTTCTATGGAGATTTGTCGTCTTCATGTTGCTTACTATCACCTCTCTGAACTTATTCTACGATTTCGGCAACGCCTTGTAAAATCTCCACAACAAACTTTTATTCTACATGTATAAAACATCGTTAAATTAATAATGGGTATAGCTGAAATTAAAAAAATATATTTTCGAAATTTTTCCTGCAATATTTTAATAATACCATTCCTAAAAGAGTAAAACGAACGTATAATCAAGAACAGAATACTCAATTTAATTTGTATACAAGATAAACATACATTCATGCATGTTCGAGAAAGAAGAGGAAATTTAAATTAAGTGTGAAATTTGATGGGGGGGGATATGAGGTAAGAACTCACACACACATTCACATACTAAACGCTTTTTCGGAACTTTACAGTTATTAGTTTCATTTTAATTCAAAACTAGTTATTTCTTACTGAATTCACTCATTAGCAGTAACCATAAAAACTAAACAGGCATAATAATTCTATAATAAGTAAAACTCAACACTCAGAAAAACTGATTAGTATATTGGAAGTTGAATGGACGTCGCTGGTCGAAGCAACATGAATGCTACTGGAGAGGACATAATGATTTTGAAGCACAATCAAATAGTGCACCCCTATCCGGTATAGGGGTTAGTGACGCTGACTGCGGTGCCGTAGGGACTTTAACATTTCTATGTGATGTGTGATTCACAAAAACTTCTGCAAGCCCCGTAGGATTTTTTGTGGGGCATGGGGTTTATGAATGTTCTCAATAAAAAAATAGTTCAAGTAACGAAAATGTGATATGTGAGTTGGTATCCTACTTTCTAATACTCAAAAAGAAAAGGACTCAGTAAATAATACATTTTAATACAAAGAAACAGTGTGCAAAATTACAAATATTTTTCTTAATACCAGGAAGAAGATAATCTTTCCACAAATACAAATGCTTTGAATTTTGTTTTTCTGTCCGTAGCTTTGTTTCTAGAATTCGGAATGTGTTCTTTGTTCTTCTTGGCAAATCTTTTAATGGAAAACTGGAAATGCATTTACAGAAAAGTAGTTTTTCCTGTCATTCGCAACCCTCAAGCAAATTTGGTTTTTCTTTGACGAATTCAATTTTCTAACAGGACTCAAAGATAAACAGGTTTAGACTATTCAAATCTTTTTCACACGTGCTGGTGAACTATTCAAACATTTATTTTCAAAGGAAAATGCTTTACTTATAATAAGAATAGTCAATTAGGCTTTAAACAGAAAATATTTACCGAAACCAATAAAGTAACTAAAGATTAAGCGTGTGATATTTTTAAATATATTCGTGTTTAGCAGTATGATATAATTTTGAGTATTATTTCCAAATAGAAGTATGGACCCCCCCCCCTTTTAATTTTTTCCATCAAACCAAAAAAATAATTTATACTATATGAATCATTATTTTTAGACTGGATATCATTCATCTTCCACTATTGAAGTATTTGTGCCTGGAAAATCCACACTGGCATCATTAAGGTAGTATTTATCTGAAAATGAAGAACAGAACTAAAGCTAGGAACGTATTTCCAGACACGAAACATGTTCTCAGTAAATATCTCAATATTAATATAAGTTTGTGCTATTAGAACACATATTACCCCAATTATTCTGTTTATGAGCTTTAAAAATTCATAAGCTCTCAGTAAACGTGAAATCATTCATTTTGTGTGTTACATAATCAAATATTCGTTTTACGTTTAAGTATTGGAAAAGAAGGGAGCCTATTTGATATAAGATAAATTTTTATTAATTTGAAAAAATGTATTAAAATAATGTGTGTATTAAATATACTTAAGCATGTGTAAGCTTTAGTTTTAGCTTATATTTCTTTAAATCAACATAAAAACTATTTCACCACTCAATTCTGCCAAGTGATCATAATCGCAAGCTCATGACTGGCGCTTTTGAGCCACTTAAGACCTGCGACCTTCCGTGTAGAGGGGTTAGTGCACGTGAAGTGTGGAAGTTTGGAGAAGAAGTGCCAACTCAGGTGTCGACCTCACTGTGGCTAGAAATTGCAAATTCTATTGCGAATAAAGGTCATGTTTCAACGTGCGAGGTAAATCAAATGAAAATATTCAATGCTCTTAATTTTAAACATAAACTAAACTCAGTGTCACAACAACCCTGAGGGCCAAGGCTTACTGTGTCCATGTCAGTATTCGTGACCTTGAGCTCGACGAGCAGATGTCCGATCAGGTGGTCAGTCTGAAACGAAACCCTCAGTGTGTTCTTCCCCAGTAAGCTTGGTACTCATTTAACCACCCACTGAAGGGATGAAAGGCTGAGTCGACTTTGCCCAGTCCAAGGATAGAGCCCCGGACCTGTGGTGTGGAAGCGCGACTCGCTACCACTTGGCAACTGAGCTTCAAGTTTGAACAGAGAGCAATAGAAAAAGTCTTGATATAGTACTTTACTTCCTTTATTTACTCGTTAGTCTACTTAAAATTTACATATTTTCCTTTTTTTCGTTTTTCGACACCTTGATCATATTAGTCAGTCATCAGGATAAATCACGACTCTCTTTAAATGTCGTGGGTAGACTAATGGTTAGAGCATTGCACTCCAGACCGGAGAGCCTGGGTTCGATGCCGATGCCACCAAATACCCTCCGAGTACACACGAATACGTGCTCGTTAAATCAGTGGGTCCGAAAGTCTTGTCAGTGGTCGTAGCAGAAACCACCAGTGCAGGGGGCTGGAGAATATTTCCCTCCCCTCTATTTCCATGCCTAAATTGGGGATGTGGAGATAGGGGTGGTTTCGCCATCTATCGTTGAGAAGTCAAACCTGCCTCACAGGATCTGTCAATTTTCATTTTCTTTCCTTCGGGAAGGACACGGTAACAACAACAACATCAGGATAAACGGAGAACCAGATAAAGGATGACACAAAACTCTACTCTTGTTCATCTTGGAAATTGAAGTCAGGTCAGGTATGTCTTCCTCACTTGACCCTGCCTCAAAGTTATGAATCCATCTCTCAATAGCTATAGTATTGCTTCGTAATTTGACGCTATTAAGCAATCAATCAACCAGTTAATTAAGTTATAGGCTTGGGAATGTCAACCGTCTAATGTAAATGGGCCAGCAGACAATGCAATTGTCGGGTTATACCATTTATGAATTTTCTGTCGCTCTCTTTTGCAGTTCTGGGCATGTAAAGGTGCTCCGAATAGACTTGAGCTTCCGTACTCTGACTTTCTTCGTTAATCACAGCTTTTTGACGTGACGTCATCTTAATAGATGCTCTGTATGTGTTCAGTAGATTATCTTTATCGTCCAACATTCAGAGGCACTATTTTTTAAGGTATAACCTCTTAAAAACAAGTTTATAAAATGATACATTTAGACTTATTTAACTCTTAGAATCCAGTTTTATAAAGGAAAGAACATTAAGGAAACACTTCACAGAAATTAAATTATTAAGTGATACGGATGTATTAATACCATTATTTATAGTTCCCTCAGATATTAAAAGTGGTACTAATTTTATCTAGCTGTTAAAAGAATTGCAAAAAAAAAAGACATTAATTTTTTAGTCAATTGCTCCTTTTTGATGATTGGTTTTTTTCCATTGCTTTCTTAACGTGATATCAGGTTATAACAAGTTTCGAATAAATATAATTGAGTTTAACTTAAAGAAAACGCAAATTTTTAAAACTCAAAAGTAGTTTGTACGCTCTTTTAAAGCTAAAAACTTTAATATCACTAAAAATGTTTTTAATAATCCATAAAAATATTTTTAACTTAAAATGAAATAGAATTTTACATTAGATAAATTGGATGGAAAGATTACTTAATGAAATAAAACTTTTCTACGAGTAATAATCAAATAAAAGCCTTTTGAGCCCGAAGCGAAAAATAATTCTAACCATCGACCGTTTGTATGTTTATTTTAGTCCAGTTCTCTTTTAGAACGAAGCATTAAAAAAGAGAAAACACTCAAATATATTATAGAAAGAATATATTAAAAATTCTGGAGACATTTAATTTAATCATATTTTAATAGTAAACATTTTTTGTTTAGTTCAATTCTATTATTCTCTTTGATGGATTTCTAAGTAATTTCACAAATGCGAGTACATTCAATAAAAGATGACTATTTTCTAGTGATGTATATATATTTCTTAAAAGTATTATAACCAATTGTGTTTTATAATTCAATTGAATTTGAAATAATAAAAATTAAAATAAATATTCAAATTAAATATTTCTACAACTATTGTTTAAATCAAAATAAAATTATTACTTCATTACGACCAACTACCCAATCTACCCACTAGATTTCGTGGGCCTGAATCTGACGCAGTCGAGATCAGTTGGCATATGAAACAACAAACCACTGGATCATTTATTGTCCATTCTCGTTTTACTCATCGCCATGTTTTGTGATGGGAGGTTAGCCCCCCCCCCCCTTTCCACCATTGCAATTGTATTTTAATTGTCAAGTCAATCATTTTTGATTTGTTCTTATTTTCATTTTTATAAACATATAATTTTAAGCTCATTGATTTTAATCACCCACAGTAGTTTTGGAGGGCGTAAGATTGATTTTTAAATCTATGTCTACCTTTTGTTTTTACCATCACATCTAATATAGTTTAATACACTCTTCTTACATACATTGCTTGATAATTTTAAGTGTTTTTTGCACTTTTGGCCAATTATTTATATAGACATTTATAATTATGACTTGGCCCGCAATTAAACTCCAATCAGCCAACCAATAATTCAAATATTTATAGACGTAGGTTCAAAATTACTTGGTACATCGCCGATAGCCCTTGTACCAGTGACGTTAATAAAAACCAAATCAATCAGTTTTCATCAATTTCTTCAATTATATATAGTTTGTGTATATTAATACTACAAAAATTGCTAACTATATTCATATAAAAATATTTTGCGTTATTAGTTATCTACAG
Organism: Trichonephila clavata; assembly: GCA_019973975.1. Taxonomy (NCBI): domain Eukaryota; kingdom Metazoa; phylum Arthropoda; class Arachnida; order Araneae; family Nephilidae; genus Trichonephila; species Trichonephila clavata. The sequence continues at coordinate 8,452 of BMAO01028991.1, read as the reverse complement.
TTTGTAAGATTTTTAGCGCGTTTATAATATTGTGAGAAATCTTTGATGAATTTCTTCATATATAACTTAAATTTCAAATTAAAAGAAAAATCGCATTTAAGGTATCAACTACTTGCGAAAACTTTTTTTAAAAAAAGAAAATGGAGATATGGAGGTTTTTTTGTGGTTTTCAGTTTTGTTTAGTACATTTTAAGAAAAAATGTTAAAATTATAAGAAGAGAAAAAAAAAATTATTATTAATAAAATGGGAAAAAAGGGAAAAAATTTACAAAAAGTAACATAAACGCGGCCCATTCTGTACCAAAAGTTTATAAACAAATTTTCAATTTTTGAATTATGATGCGTTGCTATGTTATTCATTTTTGAAAGGATAAGATATAAAAGAGATTTTAATTTTTACAAAACCTAGATCATTTTGTCTTAGTTATTATATAAAATTGCTGAAAATAGTTATTATATTAACACACAAGGGACTGTAAATTTTGTAATAAAACAGTGATTGATAAATCTGAAGGTTAAAACACTTCTCTTATTATACAGAATACACACAAAAGTTTCAGTTAATTATTTTCCAAACTTTTTGAGCAATTACTGTGTCCCCACTTGAACATATTAAAAAAACACATTTCGAGTAAAACACCGTTTTAAAGTATGACATTAAATCTTGCTTAATGTAACAACATCTACTTTTTCACTTGCAGTTTTGTTCTAGGGAACGGAAAATAATAAACTTGGTATTTTTATAAAGCTAATAAGATGGTCCATAAAGTAAAATCATAAAAAATTGTCAATGTTTGAAAAATTCACAATTTTAGGGTGGTGGTATACCTTTACTAAATACTATCTTTGGAAAGTGGAAATCACAGCCTTAGAATTCAACTACTGTATAAAACCTTTATAAAAATATTATGAAAATTACCTGAAGGAAGTTCTGGAACAAATTCCAGCTTAATTTTACTCTTCTTCAATAACCATCGTATCGTTCAACTGCTATGTATAAAATATCTACCGCCTTGTTCTTTATTATTTACAACAGGTATTACTTGAGAAATAATTTTGGTTCATCCATATACAGTGAAACCAATTTTTGTGCTGTAGACAGGGACCACATAAAAAAATTACACAAAAAATATTCGAACATTTCATAAATACTTGCATATAACAAACAACTTCGTCGACACGCTATAGAATTTTTTTATTTGGCGGAAAGGGACCGCATAAAAAAAGTCTTGCATAGAAAAGGCTACAGTTATTTACGAAATTTATGAGAAAGTACTTCCATAACAAAATAAATAATTAAATTACACATGGAAACACTTTTAAAACAGTACATTTCTCATTTTATAGATAGAGAAGTTTTCAAAATGCACATACATAATTCACTATTACTCATCGTAAAACAAATCACGCATCTACCTGAGATGAATTAGTTCAAAATCGCTTTCGCCACTTGATACAATTTCACTTGATTTATTTTTTGGCACTATAATGTAAGAGATAAGCTTTTGAGATGATGGTCTGTGGGTCAAATTGTAAACGTCATGATAACCAGATATGTAATGTTTTGGAATATCAAACTTCTTTCGGAATTCGTATTGTTACGAATTTTGTATAAAATAATGTAAATAAATTGTATTTGGATGTGAAATGCCTTTATATTACTCTATGCTATATTTATTTCATGATAAAATAGTAATATTCACAAGCAACGCCGTCCCTTACGTTATAATGGCGATTCAATGAGAACTTGGTGAAATATTGGCGATAGAGCCAAGTTGGCATCATTTTTGGCGACCAAGTTGGCAACCAATTTGGCGACATTGGCGAGTTCGGGACCCTCTGGATTCTTCTAGAAATTAGTAGAGAAATCCACTACTTTCACGATCTGTGGCGCGAGCGCATCTTTCCAGAAATTTCGGCCTCTGCTATAAATAGGGAGAGACCCGCCGCAACACACACAGTCTGTCTGATTTCAACCAGCGAGTTGTGAACAATGTTTTGATTAGCGATTAGTAGACTTGACTTGCCTTGAACTTGATCAGTTCGGCTGTGCTTGTGAATAGTCATTTACATACGTGTATTTTAGACACTGTTTATTGTGTCTGAGTGCTGTTGAAGGTGTGAAATCCTTCTGTTATTTATTCTGTCAATTTTGTTGCTGAATCCTGTATTTCAAGGATTGATTTTCGACAATAAATACTCATCGCTCTTAAAGAATTACCTTGTTATTTACGACTGATTTTGCATAAAATCCTCGAACCCCGATCTATGTAACAGTATTTATTTTAAGAAAATGCTTTCCCTACAATTGTTGGAAAGCTGGAAACCTTCATATATTTTATCCATTCTCAAAGAATTCGGTTACTTTGCATTATAAATAAGGATATTTATAATCAATTAAATTATTGATAATGTCATTGACATTGAAAGTTTCATCTTCAATCACGCTCAGGCCGTTGCTGGGGCGTTGAAAGAATTTCTGAACATGCATTCTCGTAAGACTGTTTATAACAAATGAAGAGACCTCCTGAAGTGTATATACGTACATTGATAGATAACATTAAAGTTGTGCTATAGCCTATGCAGTTCCTACACCGCATAAAACAAGTTAGCACAAAAATAAAATCGCATAAAAAGGACAGCAAAAAACATGTTTCTATTGTATATTAAGATTATTATCACATAATGTTTTGTAAGACCAATGAAATCATATTTTTCATATTCATATTAATCCTTCTTTTCATATTTTTCACTTCTGAAAAATACAAAAATTAATTCAGAACTTGTTTTTATGAATTACAACTTAGCAGAAACTAAGTGAACTATTTTTTCAACAAATTAAATATGCCATCTAATGCAGTATTATTTTAAATTAGCCATTTTTAAATTAGCTAGACGTTGATTGATGTATTTATAAACTTTTATCTTCAAAGCAATACAAGGGTTATAAAAGCATTGTAATTTTAAAATTACTATTAAAAAAAAAAACAATTTCGACGCTGGAGCGAGTACCTGACTTCCTGAATTCTACACTAACAATCGTGAAATTTTCGATCCTGAGAAATTTAAAGGAATCAGCCTTACATGACAAACTTTTAGTGAAATCAGAACTTGAATATACATTTTGGTTGGAGAATCCTTTTTATGATTTTAAAATGCAAATTATAGGGAATTCTTTTATTCCCATCGACGTTATTTATTTTGTGAATGTGTTGTGTATAAACTATTTATTATAAAAATCACAAAAGGAATTCTAATGAAATGTGTTAGAGTTATTTTATGTAATTTTTTTCATTAAAGGATGGACTTTATGCTTTGAGATTATTGGCTTCATAATAGTTCTATTTGCCCAATTAAAAATTAATTTTGAAAATTTTCTTAAAAAAACTTTGAAGTACCTAGGATTATTTATATTCAGAATATTCTAGATGTTCTAGAAGTCTATAATTGAATTTACAAAATTTAGATATTCTCAATTGTGAGATTTTGTATGTCAATATATAATATTTAAAAATCTTGAGTGTCTTAAAAGTAAATTCTTTGATTTGGAAAATTGTTTGGAGAGATTATTATAATAAAGGAAAGTAATTCAAGTTCTCGTAAAAACAACATTGAAATTTTGAAAAATATTCTTGTAATTCAGGTTTTTTTTCAATAATAAAAACTGTAAAAATACAACTAAAAGTTTTCATGATTTGATTTTACCTTAGTAACGAAATTACATGACTCTTGGCATGTGTGTGAGTTGTTGGTTTGTTGATATATTTGAATATAGTTTTCTGTTTCCAACATTTTTAAGTGTATTTTAAAAGAAATATTTAAGCTCATTTTAACCTTAATAAAAAAGTAAATAAAAAAACTAAGAATAAAGTATTAAAAAATGTTGATCTTTTTTTTCAATATCGGATTTCTCTGTTTTACTTTTACACGTAGGTCCTAAATTGGTTGACGATTTCTAGCATCAATTGCTATTACCATATAAACAAGAACAAAATTGAACTCTACATAGCAGAAATAAATACATAGACATAATTTAAAATTTAATGCGATTGACTTTATTCGAAACTGTGATTTTGGAAAAGTGTATAAATTGATAATTTCTTTTAATATTTAGTATCAGCTGGGATATAATATACATAAAATGTTGGTTTTTATGTACGTTATTACCATAACATGTATTTAAATACAATTTTTTGGTAAAAAAATGAAGGAAGAATGGCACATATTTCCAAATCACGAAAAAGCACTTCTATAAAAATAATATTTTTCCTACTTATACCTAAGATTACTACACAGAAGCTGAATACATTTTTTAAGGATATATAGTTTAGGTGTGGATTTATTTATATTTTAATAAATCAGAGTAGGGAAATTTAAAACAAAAAACAACGGTTATTATTTCTTCTACAAATATCATAAATCTATAAATAATGTAAATTTTTCAAAATATTAATTAAGACCACGTATAGAAGTATTAGCTATATATATATCAAAATACTACCATTATAGAAGAATTTTTCAATAAAGAAAAATATTTAAAAAATATTCCATTCTTTCTCCATTTTTTGTGTGCAAAAAATTATTTTTAAATAATTTTTTTTGTATAAAAATATTTTTAAATCAATTTTATACTTACATATATCATAATTCAATTAACACTAAACATATGAAAAAAATATTAATTTATTCGCTTTTTTTTAAAAAAAAATAATTGTTCCAAGCGTTAGCTAACTACTTTGAATGCTTTTATTTATATAAATAATCGATGTTAATTATAAAATTTAAATGCATCGATTATTATAGTAAAAGCCTATTTTCCATGTAATGCTATAAATTACTAGTCCTTATTGTTTCAAGATTCGTGCAGAGATAGCTAAACATTCTTTAGTTCCAAAAATTTCATATTTTAGGAAATTATATTTCTGAGGAAACAATTACGCTCTCCTGAAATAAATAAACAACCGCATTATCAAAGAAAATATGCCGAAAATTACGAGTCATTGTTTTTTTAGATCATTCTGTGGAAACATTTTCCTTTAAAAATACGTAGTTAATTACAGAATGACATTGCACGAGTTGCATTCCAGAAAATTGCGAAATGTGAAACAAGAGAAGAAAATGCATAGGTATTTTAGCAGTTGGAAATTGTTGCATCGTAAAAGAAATATTTTCTCTTCGGTATAGTTGAAAAAATGCATTTTTATACTTGGCTGATTTAAAGAAAACTATTATAATCAGCTGATAAACATACATGCGTTATCTTTAAATTGCTTATAAGTTTTGGAATGCTGTATATAATTTAAGAAAAAAAAATATTTCATAATACATAATTTACTTTGAAACGTACTCGAAATAATTTTAGAAATCCCTTTTTTTTAAAATTAAAGAGCAAGATCTGTTTCTTGATAATTCAAAATTTTATATTGCATTTCCAAAGGTATTAACTTTTATGGAAACTGGAATTTATTGACGTACAACATTTAATGCAATTAAGCTCTACCAATCATTTAACGCGTATTGCTCTCTCTTTTACCAAACTAATCTTATTTATAAACTTCGAAGCAATTTCATTTGAAAAATTTGTTATTTTAAAGTATTCTTAAAAGAGAATTACCCTGGCATAAAATAAACTATTTCAGAGTTAATATATTGTCAGTTCACTATGTGCCTGTTCCGTTATCGTGTTCTAAATTCATTTGCCCCTTAAAAGTCTGAAGAATGAAAATAAATTTTAGAAATATGTAGAATTTATAGATATTTACAGATAGATTGTAATTGATTAATAAGAAACTTAAGATCTTTTTTAACAAAAAATATTTATTCCCTACAATTTTCTTAGAGATTTTGAATACATAATAAATTAATTTTGTAAGGATTATTTGCTGAAACATTGTGTTCAGTTACCTTGATAAAAAATACTTCTGATAATATCATTACTCATTGCCTAAAAAGCGTGGGAAATTATGTAACTATTATTTTCACTGTTTGATATTATAAGGAAAAAAAAATTGTGTTGTCTTTTACGCAAAAAATAGTCATAATATAAAAAATAAATATTGGAATATTTTTTGCTTGAACAAATTATTTTAATGACGCAATAAATAAACTAGAATACTTCTTAGAATTTCAAGATTATTTTGAGAAAATTAACTTTTAGGAAGAATAGCTTAATTTTGTTAATTGCAAAAAAAAAGAAGGAAAAAAAAAACGAAATTTGTGTTTAATTCTAAAAATATATATTATCTTTACTCTCCTTCTTCAAGTTCTATTTCGTATAGAAAAGATTTGTTACGAAGCTGTTTTGCTTTGGTTTTCAGTAAAATATGAATTTGCTGCAGTTTTTATTAAAGATTTTATTTTATTTTCAAAAAGACATTTATCTAAATCAACCAATTGCTTTTGAATGTACATAGAATATATTGAAAACCAAATAGCAAAATCTGTTTTTCAGCTGTTGCTCATTACTTAATTTGTAAGAAAAATATTAAGTTTTCTTAGGTCAATTATACAAAATAAAATTTTAACTTCTTGGTAGTATCAAAGCTTCAAAAGTTATTTGAGCAGATTTGAGTCCGTCATCTTCCTGGGACTGTAATGTTGGTGGAGAGAAAAATGTTGATCATGTGCTTCTTCTGAGTGTTCAAACTTTACAGTGAAAGAAAGACTCAAAAATTGGCACTTAAAACCATTACTGTTCATTGATTTCCAGATGTTTGTTTCCAACAAAAAGCTTTTGAATATTTTTTGTAAATGTATTGTAAATAATTTTCGTAACTTTTAAAAATTTCTCTTTAAAATTATTTTTTTGTAATGTGCTCTTGGTTATTTACTTAGCCCCGTGTGATACTTATAGTTCACGGAAAATTGTAGATGTTTTGAATTTTTTTTAAATGCATCATATATCAAAAAATACAACTGTCTATGAAATAATTTTTTTTTGTAGATCTTAATATTTAAGCAATTTTCTTTAAAAAATAATAAGCACAACTGCGTTACATTATACAAAACGAGCAGTGCTTATTATTGTTTGCAAAATATACAAATCACTTATTTTCCTGCCCTTCTGCCTCGTTATATGCAAATTCCTATAATTGTTTAAGCTGCGTGTACCATTTGCTGGCATGTATTATATGATATAAAAGTATTTGTTATATTTGTATGTGAGTAAAGTGAAATACATCTTAGTTAAAAATACACATGATATGTAATAAATATTTCTTATTTTGATCTTATATGGTGATGAAAAAGAATTAAAAAATGGTTGGTAAAATTCTTAACTCTACAAACAAAAACTGTTAATAAATTCTGAGTAATATTTTCATTTCTGTGACAGGGATTAGAAGCATTTAAAACTTCTAAATAATGTAACATGCATTTTTCTCTATTAAATGCTGAATCCTATTTTATGAGAAAAACATTATCATTTATCCAATATTAAATTTAAAATATAATAATACAGTGATTCATAGATTTTAAGTGTAAGAAACTCAAATCTGTAATAACAAAATCATTTATTTCTTGAAATTAACACTGCAAATATTCTGAAGTAGCTTATAAAAATGGAAGAGAAGGAATCATGATGTGATACATTTATTTTAGGGGTTTTTTTCTACATAAAAGCAGCAAAAAGCGATTGCTTATAATCTTTAATTTCAAGTTTCTAACAAGAATAATTTTTAACATAATAGGCTGATCGGGAAAAAAGAAAACTCAAGCGATAAAATCCTTTATATAAGTACTGAAAATCTCAAAAACTATGTGCATCTGATGAAAATTATGCATAAAATTTTTGTTTCAAGTCACGTTTTCCCTCTCACAATGCTCTCGGATGAGACTTAATAACAGAACTTCAAACATACTCTACCAATAATTATACTTTTTTTCACAATTTCTTATAAAAATGACTACGAAGTATTCTTTAAAAGAATGGCTGTGCTTTTGTGTGAAAAAGACGAGAGGAACAACTACTGCAATTCCAATTTTTTGTGTGTGAAATAGTATTACATTTGAACTTTTCACTCGGTAATTAGCTTGCATTTTAAAATCCTCCAAATGAACTGTTTCAACCATTTCTGACTTTTACTGATTTGATGATGGTGTAAAAGCCTCTTGGAGGACTTTCTAACTTCACTATTCGGGATCGTTATTAAATTTGTTACCAAAGTTTTAAAAAATTCTTGAAAACTTTTATTTTTTCCCTCGTTTCTATTTCTATTGTTTTTTTGTTGTTTGGAGTGAAATCTCATCAAAATTCTTACAGCTGAAATGTATAAATTAATTTATAAGATCATTGTTCAATTGAAAAAGAAGGCATTATAACGATTCTAAAATGAAAGAGATTATTTATTTACGAGAGATAATGAATTTAAAATCAATAAAATATTAAAAATGTCATACCAGAAATGTGGAACATTTCCATACAGAGGCGGATTAAGGTAGTTGGAGGCCCCTG
>BMAO01028990.1:0-19891 GCA_019973975.1 Trichonephila clavata | reverse complement strand
TTCAAATTAAAGTAACAGTGTGATTTCTGTTGTTGCTAAGTATATTACAAATAACACATGTTCTACGTACCACTGTTCCAGAACATAAAATACACACCATTTTGTCGCCTTTATAATCTGTCATATTTTCTATTCACCAAGTTTTGAAATTCTCCATTACATTTACCATCCTGCACATTATTCTCTTTTTAGCTGAATTAGCCCATTAAACAACAGTTAAAACCGGAAATATAACATAAATAAACTTTAAAAAAAGTTGTGTCAACAAAGCTGACTATGCTATATGTAGACAAACCTTGCATCATAAGCAATTGTAGTCCACAACGTAACAAAGGTAAGCCAATAACAAGCGAGTGTGCTCCATACCGCCCCGCGACTGATCACTTGTAATAATTTAATAGTGAAACTGTTATTTGCACTAAAATGCAAACCATTTTGATTGGTGGCGTTCCCAGAATATTGTGTCGCGTGCCATCGGTTCGCCATCCCTGATATATGGTTATAATTCAAATGCCTAAACTGAAATGGTGTAACTGTAAAGGATAGAATTTATTTACAAGTTATTTCAAGTTTTTTTTTCATTATTAATGCAGAATTTAATTAAAATGATTCTAAGAATTTGTTAAGAATATTTTTCCAATAACTGCATTTGCTACATAAGTCTGCAATATGAATTTGATTTAATTAGTCAATACATTCAGATGAGGCCACGAGGCTTTTTTTTATTTTCAAGAAAAAATTCACTTTCTATCTCTTATAGTTGTATTATTTTTTCATTTTTTGAGACGCATTTCATGTAAAGCCTCTCAGGTTAACATTTTAGATAAATCTTTGATTAAGATTTTATCTGAAATAATTTTTATTTCAAACAAGGTGAAGTGAACTTGTATAAAGGATTCCATATTCAAAACATTTTCTCATCATAATAAGCAAATAAAATGTATATTCTTCAATTTGTAATAATTAAGATTTCATTTGTTTTAGTAGATATTTAGATTTCCTTATTGGTATCTTTCCAGATTATTAATTTCACCCATATCGATGTCTGAAATGACATTCCATATAATAAATATTCTTAAAATAAAAATGCTTGATTATTATGAAATAGATTGGAAACGGTCTTAGATTAAAACAAGTTGCTACTGTTCGTGCAAATGGAAAACGATAGTGCTTCATGCATGAGTAATGAAAACTTTGACATCCGCGAAATTTTTGAGAATGTTACTTATGAATTCTTGATTTGCTCTTGGGAGGGAATAAATGAAAAAGCCGCTAATAATATCTCATCTAATGAATATGAGAATAAGTTCAGATGAAAGATGTGTTTTCGTATCGGAATGCAAATGGAAGTTTTAAAAATTGGAATGATGAATAAGTAAAAAGGTTAACTCTGTAAATGCTATAAAAAATCCTTTTTTTTTCGCTTAAAAGTGATTAAGTGTTTTAAGAATGCGAATGAGACATTAAAAAGCAAGTTGCTTTTCGCATTGACGGAACAATTTCAACAGATGCATATAAATTTCCTTAGATTTAAAGTAGATTAATGCATCATCGAATGTAATAAAAATTTTTAAAAATTAACAGTCGAAATTGGTGGAAATATACCTTTAATGTTCAGTCTTAACTGTAATTTCCTACATGACCTACATGAAGTATGAGCAGATCGCACTGCCTATTCCGCATCTGATTTTCTTAAAGTGTTATTTATTCTTCTTACATCGGTTATATTGTCATGTATATAGATTCACTATGTTGTACTTGTCTAAGAGACGTTATTAAGGCTGCATAAGCCGAGTTAAATGTTTCATGGGGCTTGTAATGTTAGAATGTAATTTGATTTCAGCTCTTGCATTTAACGTTCATAATTAAAGTTTAGTTTTAAAAATGTAACTTTTTATGTTAACATTAACTCAACTCATTTATTGTTTTAAGTTTTCAGATTTCGACTTATTTAAAGTTTTTAATGGTTCTTCAGTCTCTTCGTGCATCATAGTTGATTATATTTAATTATAATTATCGTTAGTGATATGCTTTGTTTATCGTATAAATCATCTTTGCTTAAGTCATTCGTTTTTGCATACACTTTTGCAAAAAATGGAAATTATGTTAAAGTTTAAAAACATTTAAAATTGAAAATCATGTATAATGTATCAAGTCTAAATTAATATATTTCAAATTCTGAAATTTTGCATCTTTTTCTTGTAAGTTTCCTCTCCCCCTTTTTATCATCTTATGAACTGATTGTAGAAATTATGCTAATATTAAAAAAGACTTTGTATTAATATATATATATATATATATATATTATTTTTCAATTTTCTCCAAAAGCTTAGTTCATATACATATTTAATAACTTTCGAAATTATCACTCAGTATGAAAAATTTTTAACAACTATTAATGAATCACTCAGAATTGAATTACGTTGCTAATGGATCAAGTTATTAAATAAATCAACTACTTCAGTTAATTAACTTCTGAAAAAGGATTTTCCATAATGGAACCTTGTTTTTTGCGGAATTAAATAGTATATAATCTATATATAGCCCGTTTACTCTAAATTCCAATCGAAATAATTGCTATTTCCAGACATATTGTAAAAAAAAATTAAATCTTCCGTCTACAAATCTTATTTTAAATTCATGAATCCTTCCTAGAAAGAACATCAAATGTTTATTTTTCAGTTCAAACTCAGGCTCGCGCATCGATTAAAACGCAATAAAGTAACCCGAAAAAGGTAAGAGAATTTGAAGATTTCTCTAGAATTATATAGCTGTCTTCCGATTTCTGAAAATATTTATATGTATATTGTAATTATTCAATAATCGATTGTTAAACTTTATATGGAATTATCTTAAGGAGATAGATACAAAGAATTTTGTAATTAATGATATCAAGAGAAATTTATGTATCTAATAGCCTTGGTATGAAACATTCTTTTTTCTCCTAATGACTTTTAATAGTTCATATTTATTGTAAAATATTATTTTCTATTTTGAAGTTTGTATGGATTACTACCATAGTTTCTTTCTTTTTTTCCTAAATTTTTTGAAAGCTTTTGAGTAGAAATATTATTTAAAACTATCATTTAAGTCTGATTTACTCTTTTATAACATTAAGTAAATAACTTCTGAACCCTTGTAATTCAAAAATTTTTAAGTCAAATTTTATTGTTTAAAATGTAGGCTATTTTTATTTTGAGAAAGGAGTTTTATGAAAATCAGTATTTCTTTTGAAGCAAATTTAGAAATAAACCAATTAAATAACATAATTACCTTTTTTTGTGCAAAAATATTTAACTTTTTTCTAATGATGCTTCTGCAAGTGATATCAATTTTGAGAAGTGATAAGAACTGGAATTAATTGCAAAATGATTATTTTGACAACAGTAAAACTGTCTGCAATCAGGATTTAGATTAAGTTTATTGCATTTTTGTTCTGATTATTTCTTTATCAGTATACAAGTGTGCATAATTTGTGGAATTATACAGGTTATATAATTCTCCTTTTGTTATGTTATTGTTCTATTTTCAGTTATTTTACTGCTATTGTAAACTGATGAATTATTTCTTCAATGTATTGTTGTACCATTATTTTGTTGTACACATTGTAGTTTGTTGTAAATCTGCAAATGATTTTCATATATGTTTTTTCATTTTAACATTTAAAAATGTCTGTTATTATTGTTGTAAACTAATGAGGTTTACAAGATGTTTAAACTTGGATTTCTATAATTCAAACATACAGTAAACCGGACTAAAATAGGCCAGAAAAACAAAAACGGGACATTTATGTATTATTTTTAATTAAATCTTGCTTGAGATTCTATGAGTAAACTTACAATAATGGACTAAATTCATGACGGTCCCTTGATAATATAAACATGTTTTCTACATTGAATTCAAAAATGCAGACAGTAAACTATATATAGCTCCTACTTTTTATTGTATTTGTTAAACTTAGGTAAAATTTCAAATTGCATAGTTGGGTAAAGATGCTCATGAGTTATAAAAAGAAATTTCTGCAAAAAGATTTTAAAATTAAAGAAAAAAAAGTCTTGTTTTATACATGTACTTTTAAATAAAGTGAGAAATATTAATTTTAAAAAAAAAAAGTTTCTGTAAAAAGCGTAATTTGGCAACAACGTAGTGCTTGAGCTGATTTGCTGAAAATAGATAATTGCATTCATTGTGACTATGACGTCACGTGTGTTTTTGAACCTGATTGGCTAAAAACACGTGGTTTAAAATTATCATGTGATGATGACGTCACATGAATTTAGTCCCATTGTATCAAATTTTTGACCTTGCACACGTGCTTTTCTATCATATGATCAAACACAAACATCAATGAAAGATGTTGTGAAAACGGATAAATTAGAGAAACTATTGTTATTATTTTTTTCAAATTTATTTTTAAAAAAGTGAGTGTGTATGAGCAAAAATAAATTTTTTGCATTGGGTCATATTGACCCGAACGATACATTAGGTATAAATTGAAAAATATTCCTTCAAAATACAAATAAACATAAATCCCTCTAGGAGTATATATTTATATCGTTTATCTACGATGTAAAAAAGTTTTATGAAAATATATCGCTGTTCTCATTATTTTTTAAAAAACGTATAATTTTATTTTGGGTCGTATAGACCCGAACAGCATGACATTTAAATACAAGATGATTCATTTTGTGCATTTTTAAAAATTGTAACATTTTAATTTATTAATATAAGGTTGTTTCACATGAGTAACACTTTCATTATAAAGCCCTAAATCTGTACATCTGTTATTTAAAAATTCTGTAAGAGATTCAAATGTAGGAAATTTAACATTATTTGAGAATTGTGGCCGTTCTTGGCGCCTTTTTGAATCAACCTTTTCTAAAAAAATGTAAATCAACCATTGAACTCTAGACTCTGCTTTAGTATCAATAGATTTATAAGAACTCTGATTACTTCATCGGAAGTATTTGCTATGTTGCGTAAGTTGCTAGAGTTAGTATAATTAAAAGAAGTTTGTTCCATGAATGAATAAGGGAAAAAAGGATTTTCTTCTTTGTATAACGAGCTAATAATTTTTCCCTAGTCTCGTTATAAGCAGTTTCAGTGGTAGGAATATGCTTAATTATGTTTACTAGTTCTTACGGCAATAAACCTCTAAGATATTGAAATTTTTGTATGTTTGTTAAACACGTATTATTATGCATTAATTATACATATAAATCTTTAAATGAAGGCCAATCTTTATAATCACCAGAAAAACGCTCAATTATAATTTTTGTTAACTTAAAATTGCTATATTTCATATTTGAGACATTTTCAAAAACAGCAGAATTATCATTGTATACATTGGTTCTCACAAATAAATTTTCTGAGATTCTGTAGCTTGACTTTGGTTTAATAATATTTTGCTTCGAATTCTTCCATTTCAAAGGACTCGAAAGGTAATGCAGCATCCTCTTTATCGAATTCCGTATAAATTCCTCAAGCTTCTCGAACTTGTTGTATATATCATTTTTGTTAAAAGTCTAATGATCTTTTCCAGTAAAATTTTTAGTTCTTCAAAATGCAGCCTTCGCTCTGCCGCGAATCACTTTAGCCTTTTCGATGTCCATTAAAATTGATAAATTTAAATATGGATGAAATGAATCAGTAAGAGAAACCACAGCCAAGGATGATTGAAAATATAAAATAGTAATTAATTCTTGAATCGATGATAAATATGTCGTAGGTGCTTACAAATGATGTCGTTGCTTGAGTTCGAATAAAAGCCAGAGATGAAGATGATACTAATGTTTATATTGTAGAAAATATTTACAGTTAAAATTTATAACATAAATTAAAGTAGTAATGCGAATACATGAAAATGACACCTTTGAAGGTGCTGCGGATTGGTGGGGACAAAGATCTTGCGTCCGTCCGTTGCGCTTCCTGTTAATAGAGTGTCCTAGTGTAGGGGTCTCAAGTATGGCTCGCTCAGTCACAGTTAAGTGTGGAGTGTAGGAAACAATACGCAACGTGCCAGGAATCTTCAAGAACAACATCGCTACCAAACAAGAATTACATTGTTATCATGCAACATCGCTACCAAACGACTTCGAGTCATAATTTCGAACACCTGCTTAAATACAACCTTTTAATGGAAAGTATTTTTCACATTAATGTGTTGGTGTTTCTGTTCTTTGCTCTGCTTCTTTACACCCCTGCTCTCAATTATTGAATTTGCGACCCTGCATTCCTTTGTAATTCCATGTCATCTCTGTCTCTGTCTCTGTATCCTGTACACACCCTACAAATTTGCCGGTCTGGTAGTAAACCAACCTGTATATGTATGCACTTATATATGCACACTTATGTATGTGTAGGCGTGCGTGTGTGTATGAGCATGTATGTAAGGCAATGCTTCTCAAAATTTCAATATTAGTGACCCAATATGCAATCATAATTTTCATCGCAACCCCCCTCCCCTTCTTTACATTATTCAATAAGAATGTAATGAATTCAATAATACTATGCTTTGATGCTAAAGCTACAATATGATTTTAACCTCTTAAGTCCCATAGGCGTATATAAAAGTATCGCTCAGCTAAAGCATTAATTTCCTAGGAGATGAATACATACCTCTTTCTGATATTGTACGATCCTTTTTTGGGCACTGCTTAAATTATTTCAAAGGCTTTTGAATGCAATAAAAGGACCTTGACAGTGTGTTTGAGAATGCTTTACTTATTTCAGAGGACTTGCTTACATATATTCTTTTTCTTTCACTCCACCCCCAATACATCTTTTTCGCAATCCTACGTGGAAAACGGCGGCATTGGGGAGCGAATCGCGTATATTTCAATCGGCAGTTAAGGGATTCATTATGAACAGTACACAATATGAAGATTATTGTTAGATTTTGAATACAATTTCATATATTGCACCCATGGGGTCCCTGGAAATTATTAAGCTTGTTCTTAATTTAGTAATGTTAAATTAATTATAAATAACATTGCACAGTACTAATACTTTTATAAGTGTATTATATAATTGTAAATGTGTATTTTATTTTTTATTATGTCAGAATGTATCTTGTTTGCTTACATTCAGTTAATTAATATTTTTTTTTTAAAAATAATTTTTTGTTTTCGACTTTTTAAAATGCCCGCGCTCCTCTGTTGTTGTTGTTGCTAATGCCACCTATCTGACATAGTCATATCGAGACCTACGAAACTCATCATGGCATCCAGCTGTATTGTACGCCTGTCGTTTGCCATAGCTTTGAGCACCATGCAGGTGACAGTACGATTTGGCTCGCCCCCCCTTCCCCAAATTTTTAAGGAAGAACACCTGCGAGTAGTCAGGGATTTCCCACCTCTCTCCCCTTGTAAAGTTATACCACCCCCAGGGAAAGGCACTCAAAAGTTTGGAAAACACTGATGTAAGTAAGTATTTTTTCCTTAAACATTTAATCTAAAAACATATAAGCCAAAAAGAAATATTTTTTTGCATTAAATGGTAAATTACGCTTTTATTTGTTTTGAATAAATCACAAATATTTATCATTCGCTATTCATATAAACATTTGTTAAGATATATCGCAGACACAAATTCAAACATCCTATTTTGCATTAAAAAACACTCGCATCTAATTGTGAAATCCTTGCAAAAATGTAAGGTAAAAAATGATAACAAAGAAAAGGGGGAAATTATATGGATCAATTTGTTACAAAGAGACCTTTTCCAACTCTATACTTGAATTCAAGTTTTGTATTATCAAAATAGTTTACATATAAATGTAAAGAGCTCTTTTGTACTATGTAAATACCTTTGATCCTATTTTAAACTTCTCCACCTTTTTTTTAACTTTTTTCCAAGTGGTTATTTAAAATCTCCTTTCAATAACCACACGCAGATATTTTAAAGGTAATGAGTAACGGACTTAGAAATATTATTCTCTTTATTCTTTGATATTAAAGAAATTCCTCCCTTTTCTCCCCTTGTTCCGTCGAGATGTCAGAGATGTGACGTCATTAACTAAATCAACTGGATGAGTTGTTTCATACTCACCCCTCCACCAGCGTTGTTGTGCTGCACTCATTGTGGACTGCTTTATATTCTTATGTAACACTTAAGCAAATTATTCTTATTTTTTTCCCAACTTTTTTCATTAGTGGATGATAGAGATTTCTCTAAGGTTCCACGTAAATGTATATATAACCGTTACCGTTACCTATGTAAATACGTGTCTTATTTCTGTTTAATTATCTTATCCGATTATATTCTGAAAATTGTTTTAAATATATTAAATATTTTCACTAATTTAGAAAAACAATGCAAATATACAATATATTACTATTTCCATTTTACTTCAGAAGCAATATTCATATTGATATATCATAGATATTAAAGTTAGTTTTCTGGGAACTTCATTATTGAGTCCTGCTGTTGTTAAATATGTATTTCATGTACATATGTTATGAAATAACTTATTTCAATGTCCCATCATCAATATTTACACATTTAAATTTAAATTTCTGAATTGTATTTTCAATAAAGTTCAAAAGAAATCACCCTTCCAAAAGAATAACCGTTATTCTAACACATAAATAACGAAATATAAAGTCATTAATCTTAAAAGAGTCTCGAGTAGGCTAGAGAAACCCGTGTTAGCCTTTCAAGACTTTGAATAACCAGCTTACAGGACTTATTGGATCGTAAACAAATGGAAGGATTCCTATTGCTCACCGAACACATTTGTCTGCAGCGTCCTCTGTCTCGAGCGGCATTCTTTGAAGTCAACAAAGTAGGATACGATTTGTTAAAGAATGTTACAAAGGCATGTACAGTAGAAGGACAAAAAAAATGTTAAACCAGCAGAAAATAATACGTAGAAGTCCTCGGAGTTTTATACATTGTTGATTTGAATAACAATTGAAAGTTCTGTACAAGTATGAGTGGGGAGACTGAAGTTAATGCCCTCATAAAAACAAATAAAATAATACATTCGAAATATAGCAATTATATTTGCAGGTTCAATACTATGCATTTCTCTCTCTCTCTCACACACATAAGATGAATTATAATCTCTTTTCTTGTTGGTACAGAGAGATGCATTTATAATGTTTCTAAAATGTGTTAATTTCTTAAAAATAGGCAACAATTTAATGTATTGTTATTATCTTAAATAACAGAAATTTTTAGATCGTATTTATAAAAATTCTGAATTATATCTTGAAAAATGTCATTGTTTTAATCGACCTTCGTTTAAATGGTCTTAGTTATATTAATTATATGAAAAATTTAAATTTATTTCAAAAATAAGTATAGTTAACAAAATGTAACGATCTAAATAAAAATTTTGCTTCACTTTCCCCTCTGAATTTAGAATACTAGAAAGATACCAAACTTGTTTTAGCCGAAAGTTTTTGGAGTTTCTTTTAAAGCAAGCTAAAAAAATTATAAAGATAAAAATATTACATTTCATTTTTTAACCGATTTTTGTCAATTGAATGGTATCCTGTCCCCTTAATATTTTATCTTTTTTAATGTTTTGAATAGGACTTTTATGAAAAAAAAAGAAGAAAATATCACAAACCACACACACTTCAGAATTTAGGTTTTCGATTAATTCGTAAAATTTACATACACTCATTGGAATGTCTGCATGGATATGATTAATATGAAGCAAGCTTTTTCCAAACAACGTGAAGGATAGATCGACGATCAAGCACCATTGCGAAGCTTCTTTTCCACTTATTTTCTAAGAAACTTTAAAAAAAAGCACATAAAATATTATTAGCACTGAAAATGTACAAAGGAAATAAGGAATAAAAGAATTGTGTTCGCTTCAGGTAATATTATCAGAAATAAAACTATCGTAGTTGACGTTTAGGGATTTAATTTACAGCAATTTCATTAAAAAAATGTTCTAATTAAATTGTTCGGCAAAATATCCTCAATATTGCGGTATGATAAAAAATTATATGATTTTTTAATTAAACTTATATACAAGTTAAGAGTTTTGGTAAAGTCTTTTTTAATTAAAAATGCAATATCGGTTTACACACGAATTGTCTTAAAGTCGAAAATATAACCTTACATATGTTTTACTTGTTTTTAAAAAATACGAACTTATTGTATTGAACCCACAGCAACATATGTATACAATTTGAAAACATATTTCACTTCTTAAAAATCTAATAATTACAAAAGAATTAAAAATCGCAAGTTCTTTCTGTTCTAATTTCTACTTCCAAATTCTATACTCTTCTTCAAAAAACTTTTTTGGAGTCAAGTTATAATATTAAGTTAATTCTGAATGTGAAATAAAGACAGTTGAACTAGACATTAATTTACAATTTAAAAATATTAAGAAAATTTGAAGTGCTTTTAAACTTTTATAAACAGATCAATTTTTAAAATTTTTTAGTCATTTTAAGTTATTTATATTTTTTAGATTATTACAAACAAAAGTCAGAATGGATTAGAAATTCTGCTCCTTTGTTGATTGTTAACAAAATACTCGAAATATTTTTAAATATTAGCATTTTTTAAAAGAATTATAAGCAATCTCAGACCTAACTCCATACTAACTTTTATAGAACATACGCTTGGGAGTATATCCAAAAATTCAAGACTATTTTGAAAGGAAAAATAAAGCTTTAGGGATTAGAAAACTTTCAAAATTAAAGTCTGAGAAAAACCCATTTAAAGTTCGTTAAGACATAAAAAAATCTTAAAATGCCTGTAAAGACCTATTTTTTAATATTTTATTTTACAACTTAAGTTCTACATTAAAACACTATTTTGATTTAATATGACTGAAGATATTTTTTAAATTCAAAATATATATTGGCATGGTATGGATAGCATTCGTTACAACGACAGGTTATTCAACCCCTCCCCCCTAATCTTAACACAATATTTCCACCAAAATTTTGAAACACAAAGAATTTATGTAAAAAATAATAATGATACTAACGTAAGCTAAAAATCACCAGGTTTGTACATAGAATTTAATTTTTTCAATTTATATAAAAAATTTAAGCAGTTTAGCAAGTTTGAGTTTTTGTTGTACGAGATTAAAATCTCACCATTGTACAATATTTTCACTGTAACGTAGTTTGGTGCATCATGTAAAAAAATATATAACAAGTGTTATCTGCCATATTTGAATTCAAAATACTTGTATTCAGAAGTCCAATAGCAATATCAGCTGAGGGCGATTTTCAGATACACCATTTTCAGTAGTATTCCATCTCTTCCAATTAATGCTTCTCATAGCAGCCCGAGAAAGTTTGGACCATGGCCTATTCTCAACAGGAACAAATTAATGTTAAGGCCTCTGAGTTATATAAACTATTCTTTAAAACAAAAATTGGCATTGAAACCGATCTTTATTAAGTAATTCTATGATAACTCAAAAAACACCAAACATAATCAACTAGAAATGATTTTAATAATGAAAATTGTAAGTAACAAACATTTCACACTGAAAAAGTTGATTGTGCCCAAAAATATATTTATTCACCGTATTTACTCGAGTCTAAGCCACCTTATTTTTCTCAATTTTAATGTTATTGAAAATCGAATGTGGCTTAGAATTGAAGGCAAAACTTTTGTTGGATGACGGGAATTTGAGTTTTCACCCTTTCTAAAAGGAAAAATTCAACTGTCCATTATGTCCATTTGAATTGAGGACTTATCCCGTTCAACAGTTTATCTCCAGTATTTAATTCAAACTAAACATCCTTTTCAGCTTGAATTTAGGAATTTTTTTGCATATGTTTTCTTTTAATTCCCTGAACATCAAAGATATCGGTAATAGTAACAGGACCAGTTCACTATGAAGCAAGCATGTAAACGAAAGCAATTTTATATGCAGAAAAAAACAAAAGCAGAGCAAGGGCCACTGATATCTTGGTACAAATGAAACAAATATGCATCGATGGCGTAATCAAAATGATATAATTTTTCCTTATAATTATTCAACAGTCTTTAAGAATTCTTTACATTCTTCTATAATACTTTCCTGAAAAAAATGTTGCTTTACAAACGCATTGGATGGCATGATAGACGACACAGTCGCCAATTAAGAAGTTAGCATTGTCCAATGGGAGAGACGAATGGTTTTTCGATACATGATACTGACGCTTAGAGTAATAATAGGTTCATCATGCATATGAAAGTTTTTAAAACTGATAAAACAAATAAACTATTAACCTCTTGTAATTTCTCATAATTTTTTTTAAAAAAATTCTTAAGGGTCGAATATTGATGAGCCTTTTATACAGTTTCTTATCCTTTCTCAAAATCGTGTAGAAAATGGGGTTTGCGGCATAGAATCGATGTGTGCTACAACATTTTTTCACAAAAAAATTCTGAGAATTTGGGGGCGGCTTAGAATCAATGGGGGCTTAGATTCGAGTAAATACGGTAATTTATTTTTAGAATGTAAAAATTGTTTTAAATGAAACCAAAACCTAGACTGAGAAAGCTTCAAACATCATAAAAACTAATTTGCTATTAGATCTGATATTTAGTGCCAAGCTTCCAAATAATATGTTTCACAAGAGAAAATGCAAGAAAAAAATCTGTATTTCTGAAATTTGTATGGTTATTTATAGCCATAAACATTGTGTTGAAAAATGTATTTTTTATATAAGCAACATATATATATATATATATATATATATATATATATATATATATTGAACTGCTATAAAATAATTAACATGTGTAATATGAACCTTTGAATGTGCATCCTGTTGCATTGTATAGCTACAAAAATATAAGATGCTATAAGCAATCAAGAAACACTACAATTTTGTGTTCAATATTACTCAAAAACAATATATGTACAATTTTATAACATGAAAACAAACAATCCATTTCTGATTATTTGATTCGTTGTCTTTAAATTCCATGTATTCCATTATCTTATATGCATTCTATTTCTAACCCAATGAAAAAAAATTTTGACAAGAGAAAAAATTGGTTTTATTCTTTTTATCTTTATTTTTAAAGTATATAATTTAAATTTAACAAAGGGCAAGGGTTATAACATCACAGTCACTCAAAATCGTAATGCTGAGATCATCCCACCCCCAAAACGACTTTCTTTATTTTAAAGGAAATTATGTAAATATTTACCCTCAGTTTCAAATTTAATGCCCAAAATAGCAAGAAGTATTTTTTCCCTTAAAATAATTTCAGTATACTACTAAAAACAATGCACTAAACTCGTTTAAATTTCTCATTTCAACTGGATAAGTTTAGGCCATTCAGTTTTTATAACTCTCATTAATTTTCAAACTTCGAATAATTTGTGCATGTTTTATATATATATATATATACTTCATAATGAAAAATATCCTGTAATTAAGTATAAACATCCTGATGTTCAGGTACATAAGACACGTTTCAGAAGCTATTGCGAGAGAGATAAAATAAAGGAATATTTTTTTTAAATTCCTCTATTCCTGTTTAATTCTTTTTAATATAAAAGGTAAGAAATTACTTTTAGTCTTAAATAACTCTTTTGAAATAAATGAAACTAAAAATAGTTCCTTGAAAGCAAAGAAACAAATTGCACTTTGATCACCCATTCTAAATAAAATTCTTCTAAATGATTGGCGAGAATAAAAAATATTCTAAAACTAGGCACTATCCTAAGTTAATATTTAATTATTTTCCCTTAGTTTGCATTAGACTTTCTGTGTTTATTGAATCTTGCTTCGCTTATTTCTTTTCCTTTCTCCTTTTATTGAAATGGTCCTTGACAAATACCATTGCTTTTACATTGCTCAGAAACTGGCGAATGTAATTTATCAAACTCAAATTTTTAATTAAATCGTGCAGTAGATAAGAGAAATCAAGCACTTATTCACGACTCAGGGGTTCATTAGTGTTGCGTGCGAAATGGTAAGTGTAATTTATAAAGCTCAAAATTTTAATTAAATCACATAGATAACTGCAACTAAACGCTTGTTTAACATTCGTTTGTTCGTTTTATTCTTAAAAGTACGATTTCGAATTCTTATTCTGAAGAATTCATTATTTTGCAATAACAAGAAATAAAAAAATCTAGTTTTGACATTCATAGTAATTATTTGGTAAAGTCTGTCATTAGTTAGGAAGCAATTCTTTACGAAATCGAACAGAGTAACATTTATACAGAAAAAGCCCCTTTAAATTTCTGCAACAAAGACATTTGTTTCATTTGATAAAATTATCATTTTTAAAACGAATTAGCAAACGAAAACTCTTATTATTCTTTTCTTTCGTTTCTTGAAATTAATAACTTTTAGAGTCATTTGTAATTTAAATACAATCATGTAAATATACTTTGTACATTATTTTCATTATATTAAGTTCTTCACTGCCCGGCTGGATGGTATAGCTGGTTAGGTGCTGGCCTTGTGCACCCAAGTTCAACCCCGAGCCCAAGTTCATCCGTGTTCAGGTTCAACTCCACCTAGGTCGGTAGATTTTCATAATGAAAAAGAATAAACAGCGTCCATGTCGAATGATTAAGGAATCATATAAAACGGGTGTCAAATTTACATTGTGTCAATTTGTATCCACCGATATGGTGTCATACTAAAAAGTGATACCAGCTCCCAAAGTATGTACTAGGTGTCTGCAATAGTAATTGTCAATCCTCAACCTAATGAAGGAAAATAATTTCATCATTCTTTTTCTTAGAAACAGGGGGAATTTTGAAAATTACAGAATAAGTTCCAAAACAAATTTTAAAAAATTTAAATAGACTTAAAAATATATTAGACTATCGAATCAGTTTAGTGTTTATTTACCAATATCTCTCTTTAAAGAAAAACGAGAGAAATTGCCTACAGAGACAATGATTTTAATCCGGTACCAAGTGATGAGAATGGATCTCAGATGACAAATCACTCTTATAACTTCCATACCACAAACGGATACTTCTACATTTTTTTTCGTTACTAACACTTTCATTCTTCGATTTGGTAACAAAATGAATAAAAGAAGTTTACTTTAACACCCTGGTTTGAGACCTTTCAAGTATGTATCTCACGGAAATCGAGTGATGACGAGTATACCACTAAAAAGGAGTTACACGCTAAAAACATAACTAAAGCTGAGATACCTAAGCTCAGCCACGGGTTCACACATGAGAATGGTGGTCCTTTCGACAAAAGCTTCAATGGATATCTACGAATTTTAGTGACCATTAAAATTCTCGAATTGATAGGCCTAAAAACACTTTGATTTACTTCCTTCTTGACTGACTAAAGATTTTCTACCTATCTTGACATTAAGGAAGTTCTGGAATAAGTTCCGTATGTGCTCTTACAAGAGAACAACCTTGCCTTTCTCACCCCAACAGAATAGCTATTCTTTAGGCATCACGACATTGGACAATTACTCTAATGTCATCGCATGGTTTCAACATCAAACAATTTACATTTCCAACACTAGATATCTAGGCAACATCAGGTCAGTAACTATCAATGGGCTCATCACCTGGTCGAAATCCCGCATTTGTCCCATGACTGAGCCTACCCCTGAAGGAACCCTAATATAAATCACCTTTCCGATTTTTGTTTTTGTCCCGTTTAGTTTAACATCTAAAAAACATTATCATCGCAAATAAATAAATTCGTTATGCGATCTTGTTCGTTGCTTTAGTCGGTGGCATACGGGGACGCCTGAGTTAATGTTAATGTTTTCATATTGTTTATTTATTTGCTTTACTCCGGTCTGGTCGCAAAATATTTTAACACCTTGAAATTTAAGAATATGTTTTATTTTTCTCAAAAATTAAAATTTAAAAAGCCAAAGGTCATTAATTTTTACGCTTGACTAGTATACTCGTCATGACACAAAATCCTTCAAATTCTTCATCACGAGTATATTCGTCAATCACAGTAAACTGGTTATAGATATAAAGAAAGTCATTTAATCATTTGTTTAAGGAATTAAGTGGAAATTTTTGAGGATTGCAGACTAAGTTCCAAAACTAATCACATTCCAATTAAAAACTAAGTTAAAATCATTCAGAAGGGTTGACTGATTGTTTATCAAGTTCTCTTTTCAAAGAAAAAACGAGAGCAATTGGCGATGCTGCTATAATTCTAAGCAAAAGTCAAATAACTCTCAGTCTCCAAAAGCCTATCACTCCAACTGGAGATCTTTGTGGTGAGTTATATATTTTATATGCCTCAGTATATACGTTCAAAATTTAAATAACGCATTTTATTTAATCAGAAACATGACAATTCTGTTTAGCTGAGGTATTTCTTAAAATGTTTACTACATCCATGAGAAAAAAATAAACACCGATTACTTGTAAACAACAAAAACGATTGAAAATAGAGTAGAAAATAAATTATTAAGTAAAATTAGTGATATATATATATATATATATATATATATTGTTTAACTTATTTTTAATTTTAGCAAATATTTACATACAGTCCAGATAGTCAAATGAAGTGGACAAACTACTTAATCTTACGAAGCTTCATCTTGTCACTGCCTACATCCACATTTAAATTCAGACTGCTATATTTGAGGATCTGGTGTCTTTCTTATGTACCCAGATGAAATAAATTCAAAGCACAGAGTCTCAGTGGGGAAAATCGCAACCAATTTTAAGTGTGAACTCCTTGGAATCAGGACAAATTTAGGTATATACGTCAAAAGGACAAATATCGTTTACTCAAATGGCCACATTGTGATCTCGGATTACAGATCTGCTCTGGAAACCATCCAGAGATAAAATACAAGGCTCACCCAAGACATCAACTCTTTTCTGCTCTCTATTTAATAAATTGCAAAATCCTGCTCCATTTTTTGGATCCTTGCCCCCATTGATATCGAGGGGGAAATGCTGTCCGACTCTCTTGTCAAAGAAACCAATACAATCGAACCAGCCCCTCTCTCTACTACAGTTTTTGATGCCAACGCAGTTGCAAAACAGAAGCTCCATGTAAGACCACGGGAAAAAATCTCACTACCAGAATTAAACTAAAATCGTAAGATAACAGTGACCATAACCAAAAAAAGGACAAATTGCTTCAAAAGCATGAATACCCTCCCTGACGGATTAAGAGCATATATGGAGCGCAAGTTCTGCTCGCGCGCGCGTGCGGGCACGCAACTGGATTCCAAATCCTTTTTTAACTGCCCTTCCACTAATCGTGCCCTTTTGACTGTAATATGGACACATTATACACAGAAAAGGTCAAGGACATTGCCATGTGAGTGATTCGTGCATTTGGCACTATTTAATTTTGTCAATTGTTTCAGCCTTGGCAATTTGTCATACACGACAATAACAAGTAGCGAAACAGTTAATATTTAATAGATAAGTAGCAATTGATAAAAAAGAAAATGGACTATTAATATTTAAGGCATGAACGGATTACTTCGAGAACCAATTGATGAAAAGAAATTTTGCTTCTTTTTATGAATATGAGAATTTTTATATAGATTTTGATACGGAGTTGGTATAAATACATACGTGTATAAATAAGTAAATCTTGAAATATATATGTCAGCTTACTAAGTATTATTTTCAAACTACGAAACATAATATCTGTAATTATGTAACATTTTTATGTAAGGAAATAGAAACTTTTCTTGCATCTCATAAAATTAGTATGCCATTTGTACCTCATAAATTAGTAAAACGTATATCTCATAAAAATTTCTATCTCCTCCTTATGAAAAAACTGGTCGTTCTAATATTTTGATTTTTTTAAAAGAAAGTTTTAAGTAGTTTCACATATTCCTTTAATTCAGACTATAATATAAGTTTATATAAATAAATTTTTTAAAATACAAAACAAAAAATATACCCGGTTCCTTATAATATTTCTTTTAGAATGCAATCGAACAATTGACAGACTTAGACAATTTTCAGTTAGGCAGATGGACCATTCAGCGATCTCCAGTCTCGTATAGTAAAAAGTTCGTTTTCGAACCTGAGTCTATGGGTTTCTCCTGCTTTTAGTAAGCCTTGTGATTAACAATTGAATTAGGTTTATAAATGTCTTAAGGTTTCCAACTACTTGCGACAACTTTTTTAAAAAAAGAAATGGAGTTATGGGTATTTTTTTGTTTTGTTTTTAGATTTGCTTAGTACCTTTAAGAAAAATATGCTAAAAATAAGGAGAGAGAAAGAAATTATTACTAAAATCGGAAAAAATGGGCAAAAACTTACAAAAAATAACATAAACACCTTGTTCAATAACATAAACAATATGTTTATGAATTCTGTCGTGAACAAATTTTCAATTTTTTAATTCTAATGTTTGTTATCTTATTCTCATTTTTGAAATGACCTTCAGGATAAGAGATATTTTAATTTTTACAAAACTTAGAGGACTTTATCTTTGTTATTATATGATATTGCTTAAAAAACAGTGATTATATTAAAATAAGGGGCTGTACATTTTGTAATAAAACTGTGATTGACAAATCTGAAGGTTAAAATACTTCTACTACTATACAGATTACATACAAAAAATTAATTTAATTATTTTCAAAACCTTTTGAGCAATCGCTGCCCCGTTTGAGTATTTAAAAAAAACATATTTTGTGTAAAAAGCGTTTTAAAGTATGAAATCTTGCTTAAAGTAATGGCATCTGATTTTACTAAAACAGTTATAGTTTTTGTTCTATTTAACGGGAAATAATAAACTTGTTATTTTTATAAAGCTAATAAGAGGGTCTATTACATAAGATCATAAAATAATTTTTCAATTTTGGCAAAATTCACAATTTTAGGGTAGTCGAATACCTAAAATTAACTAAAAATTAAAGTTGCGTGGCAAATAACGAGTGGCATATTTTCTTTTAAAAATATATATGTTTTTTACCAAGTTAGAAAGATATAATTTATCTCATGTAATGAGCTGATATATGTAAAAGAAATTATTGCTTGGATTCCAAAACTTTCTTAAATAATATTCTCTAGAAACGTAAAAAAAAATTGTTTTTCTCTTACATCATGAAATAAATATGATTTCACAATACCAACCTGGTAAATAATTTTTACGATCATTTTTCCATGGAGTAATCTATCGGATTGATGGATTTCTTGTGTTTTTTTTTTCTGACGTCGTACTTCAAAGCTGCACAAGAGTTACTAATGTCAAGATCTCCGAATTTGGAACAATGGTCAAGTAATGAGGATGAGTCATAAGTCGTCTTCCTCGAAACATTGTTATCTCTCTTTCCTCTTACTAATCCGTTTGTCCCGTAAATGAAATACATTCATTTTCCAGATAAATGACACCTGAGCTCGAGTATGTTATTTTGAGGGAAACACAGTACATGAAGGAAAAAATATCTAAAGAGGAAAAAAAGAATATTTATTTGTGAGGATTTCAACTACCACAATCTTCCACCCAAAGTGTCTTCTTTATTCACTATGAGGGAGATAACAAATTGAAGTGAAATGAGTACGCTAAAAATTTTCAGATTATAGATATTCAGATTTTATATTTTTTTAAATCTCCAATTCATGACCTTTCCAGTGATATAATATATTTGCTATTTTATAATTAGAGGTATATCAAAATGACTTTTAAAAAATAATCAGATGGAATGTCACGCCCACTTTGACAGATAAAGAAGTAAATACCGTCCTTTTAAACCAGGAAAGCACTTTGAAAGCTTCAAACGATTTTATTTATCCATACGCAATTAATAGGATACTAACTACAACTATAACTGTTATCTGTTTTTAGAGCAAAGTTTTTGTACTTAAGTAGAATTTAATGAGATAATTTGTGCTAATCGAACAATAATAATGTAATGAAATAATATCCAAAGGAAGGAAAATTCTCAATTGGAATATGAGTTTTCTTTGAAGAAAAATTATATGCATTGAGAAGATCATTAATTTTATTTTCCT
>BMAO01028989.1:141273-157926 GCA_019973975.1 Trichonephila clavata | reverse complement strand
TTCCGCAAATGTCTCTCATTTAATGTTAAGATTTCCTTTTTTTACAGACTTAAAAGTTCTCGGGAAAAATTGAAAGATGTGCCCCATCCTAGATCCTAGACAAGATCATTAAACCTAATGAAAAAACTGTACTAGAAACATGTATGTGGCGGTAGCATCTATATATAAGCTAGTAACAGCCTCCGGACTGAAGTGATCATTTTGGTTCAGCGGTAAGTTATGTGCTTACGAAACGGAAGGTACCGAGAACGAATCTCCTTCATTGGTGGTGACCCTGGCTGAACTTTAAAAAAAAACTCAACCCTCGAACAGCAGTCATGGCACCATTTATCCATCGCAAATGCAACTAACAAGCCGTCAGAACCTAATGACGTAACAGCAACAACTTACACGCCCGCCATAACAACGACATCGTTCGTTCGCCTACCAATTCACTGGTAGGGGAGTGTGTGGCGGTTGCATCTATATAAGCCAGTAACAGCCTCCAGACTGAAGTGATCATTTTAGTCCAGTGGTAAGTTTTGTGCTTACGGAACGGAAAGTACCGAGAACGAATCTCCTTCATGTATTTCGATCACGAATATTAATTGTTTGCAACCACATAGCAATTACTTAGCCATTACTTAAACGCAATATTTTCAAAAAAATAGCATAAACAGGGGGGGGGGGATGTTAAGAAAGTCTGCATCAGTAGCAGAGGGACTCTTTAGATTTTTTAATAACCTTTAAATCACTGAGATATGTGCTGGGAGTCAGGGAGGAGTGTTCAAAATCTTGTAAGTCCGCGATTTCCGGCTGATATATAAAGAGGAGCTGCTGCGATCGACAGTTTAAGAACCGCTTGTGTAGAGAGTCTGATACATGTTGAATCTGTCGTGGCTCTAAGTTCTGATATTGCAATAGCATAATAGTTTGGAGAGGTACTTAGCATCCAACAAGAGATTGAATTAAAATTTATTCAAGTGTCCAAATTCAGAAGCGATGGCAGCCACTAGATCAGTGGTACTCAACCTGCAGCCCACCGGGTTTTTCTGAGAGGCCCTTTGAACAAGGAAATTTAGTTATTTTTTCAGATAGTATCTTTTTTTTCTTTTAGTATGATGACTCTTAGTTTTTCTATATATTTGGCTGTTATAACATCCGTACTTATTACTTTTTTATCAACGATTAAAATTTTAAAGTGGTCTTTTGTTCCGAAAAGAATTATTTGTTTTAGTTAAATCAAAAAAAAAATATTTGAATGCTTAAACAAGTCTGAACTACTTTTAAACAAATAATACTGATTTCAGTAAAAACTCTTGGCTACCATCCTGTGTTTGATAAATTAATGTTTGAAGTAAAAATAAATAAGGCTTTGTCAAAAGAAAAAACATCAAATTATCAAAGTACATGGTAGCTTTGCTTAGAACGTAAACAAAAATAGATTTTGAATCACAGAGGAAAGGAAATCGAAACTATCCTTTAACTCGGTAAAAAAATGCATAATACCAATTTTTTTTGTAAGTGTTTCATATGCAGTTAAAAATAATATAAAAATAAAATCCAAAAATGTGAAAGTTTTAATATTTTGTGTTCAATTTTTTCCACATATTAATTGATTTTGTCTTATAGCACCCCCCCCCCCTCCCATTAATTCTTATGTTGCTACCCGCGGTAAAAAAGGTTGAGCACCCATGTACTAGATGGCGCCATCATGAAATGGCTTTCTTATTTGAGGACTTGACGTGTCTGCAAAGGCCTTGTTGCCAATATGCACACAATTAGGACAGAAAATTTAGGAGAGGAAGTGCCAGTTCAGATGTCCTTGTCACTTGACCATGGTTAAAAAAAACGAAGTTGCTGATACCCAGTGGCATAACGGAAGATGTTTGGACATCTCCCTGCAAAATCAGGTATTGGATCCCAAGCCCAAATACTTACTTGCCATCATTCATAATTTGGGCCCCATAGAGTTCTTGAAAATATTTGATAAAGAGCAGGAATCAGCAAGGCAATGCCGTATTTTTTGCTTGAGAAGAAATAGAAATGGAAAGAGATCATCCAAAAAATCCTCAATCCCCAATGCAATGTAAGACTAAGTATTACACAACGTGCTTTAAATTGTGTGTACATTATGCACACACACACACAAAATCACCAACCGTATGAAAAGGGTACGAAAATGAAATTTTTTTAGTAAGAATTAGACAAATTATTTAAAGATATATGGAACATTCTTCATAGCATGTAGAGCCGGGGTGGACATTACGTTGATCGCGATCGACCGGTAGACCACCAAGACATTTTGGGGTGACCGCCTAAAAATTTTACCAGTTATTAATTATATACCAAAAATTCAAGATTGGCTGACAGTACGCAGAATAAGCCTTCTACTGACTAAAACAACAAAAACTAACTTTAGCTAAAAATGTTTTATTTTTTAATGTATTTTGAATTGTTTCATAATAAATGTATCATATAATATAATTGTATTTGGTTCTATTATTATTATTAAGTTTGTATCTTGCATTTTGCTTTAAATAAGGTTTTAAAAGTATTGTTTTTTATTTTAGTTCTGTATAGGTATACATATATAAGTACATATTCCGTGCTTATTATTAAGTTATAATATTAACCTCTCTCTCTCTCTTTTCCTCACCTCACACCTATGACATTAGGCAGTAGCGTGCACAAGAAGTTTTTAAGGGAAGGGGATTGAGGGTTGAAGGTCTACCATTCTCGTATCATACCCCATTACACAGCCAAGCATATTTTTTTGATTTTCTCGATTATCAGGAACAAAAAACAGCAAAAAATAAATTACTGAATAAGTATAATTAACATTAATAAATAAAAAAAATTACAAAAATCAAACACCTTATTCCATTTTACTTACTACATACATGGGGCTATAATGAATCGGAAAAAGAAATGAAGGGTCCACGGGGCCGGACCCGTGGACCCCTTTCCCTCCCTCGTGTGCGTCACTGACACTGTTTGGACCGCGACTCCTTGAAAAAATTAGAAGTAGCCCGCACCCTAGAAAAGTCTGCCCACCCCTGATGTAGAGTATACTTATAAAAAGCAAACATTTTGGGTTTTTTGTGTTCCACAATTATAAAATAAAAAATAAGTAGAACCCTTTAAAATTGAAAATTAAAATAAAATTCATTTTCGCATTCTGTTAAGTATTTTATCTAGTTATAAGCAATAAAAAAAATATGTCCTTTTTTGGAACTTTTAGGGCAAAAAAATTGGCCGCTAATCTGAAGTTGCAAGTAGTCTATTTTTCTGTGTCTTAAAGATTAGGGGTTAGATTCATGATTTTTTTCCAATACGGAATGCGTTTTCGTAAAAACCAACTCACTAAAAATATATTAAAACTGATTTCAATAATTTTTTGTAGAGTGATAATTTGGGAAACATTTTTAGTTTATTTTGGGTTTTTTTTTATAGTTTGAAATATTTAAAAAAATGAGCAAGAAAATTAAATAATCTTAAACTAGTTGCATTCATATTAGCCTACTTTATTCAATTCAAAAAAAGTTTAAGAATAATTGATGAAAGGAAGAATAAGACATAAATATACAAAGTAATTATGAAACCGTCATTTTTTTCTTCTGTAATCTCATAATCTATTGCTTTTTCATTACTTTCTTGGCGTGCTTAGATAAAACCCACCACAAAAAATTGTGATTCGTATGTAAATAGGATCACGAACTATTTTGCGTTCTTTACGATTTATTTAATTATTTTTACCTCACTTTATTGAAAACTATTAACTTTAAAAATGGATGCTTATGGTAACACAAAGTTGACAAATTTATTTTCTCTCAGGAAAAACATTTCCTCAATCATTTTTCCGGCGTACGACCAATTGATTAAAACTTTTCCTTGTTTTTTGCTCTCTTATTTTACAAAACTGATTCCTGAAGTCAATTTCTTTTGAATAGTTCCTACGAGGACATGCTTTTTTTATTCGAAATTAATTCATCTGGATTCTGTAATCGCTGCCAATAACCCACAAGAAAAGTTTTACTACTATTGCATAAAAAGGAAAAGAAAGGAAGGAAGAGTTATTTCAGTATGTTACATATTTGAGGAAAATTTATATGTATTATGTTGTTATTCAATTTGAAAAATTCTCAAAATTTCAGTAGAAATTCGAATTTTAATCAATGTTAACAACATTTCCTGTTTCAGAGCATCAATTTACCTTCTTGAATTTCGTGACTTCTAAATCGAATATTCACTAGTAATTACCTTGTAGCAATTTTACTGTCTCTCACCACTGAATATGGAAAAATCTCCTTATTTATACACGATTTCGTTATTTATTTGATTTCAAATTTTAAACCTTGTAAAGGATGACCCCTGACATCCGTTAATGATTGGGAGTTAAAATGAATACAGCCATAATCAAAACAAATATAATTTATCAATCCTTTAACAAGTCTCCCAAACCCAGGCTAGGAAATGCACTTATAATGAAGTATTGGAGCAAAAGCGAGGAAGATTAGATATTTAATAGTTAATTATGAGTAGAATCACTTACTTTTAGAACGTTTGATAATTTACGTTCTAAAAAAAATCGTAACTCCTATCTCAGATAATCGACTTTTGGTAGATTTAATTCTAATTCAAATATCTTATGAATGAACCATCAATTATAATTGATTATTATCAATCTTAGGGATTAATTAATTAATCGACAAGTATCTCTGTCTAGCTTTCAATTACATTACGTTAATCACTAACTTCTATCATCTAACTCCTAACCTCTCTCTCTTTCGAACCTAAAAGTAAATGCTTAAATATAAGACCTAATTTACATCGATCACATCTTCTTCTTCGGGAGAAAGTTTTCAATTGAACAATATTTAAAGTAGTATATTTTCCCAGAGAGGATTAGTAAGTGGCACGCAAATAGACCCGTTACAAACTAACACCTAATCCTCAACTTTTAAAATAAGAGGTCACTCTTTTGTGACACAGGATAAAATGAATTTATTGGCAATAACTTGAAGCCACTATTAATTTGAATTCAGTTTTTATTATTAAACATTTACCTGATTAAATCTCATATAAAATGTATTAATATCAATAAATATATTAAGAATAAAAGAACACTGTACATTAAAACTAAACATTTTTTGTGTAAATATGAATTTAGAATAAACTGCAGTGAAGAATATTTCATTTTAAGATCTTCGAATGCTTGAAAAAATAATACTCCAAACTTTATCAATTACAAATGTATACGAACGGACGCCCGCAGGTAGATATAGATAGATTAATATAACTATTATTATAACATTTGGTAAAGTAAAAGGGAAACAAAAATCTTCAGTAAAAGAAAAATATGCTATGTCGTTTATTGAAAAGTACAGAAATTTTTGTTAAAAGTTAGGAACAAATAAGATAAAATATTAAAAAATTTTCAGAATTGTAAATGATCAATAACAATAAATTAGTGTATATATATATAAATATATATATATTATATAAAAATAAATAGTATATAAAAATAAGTATACTATAAAAATAACTATAAAAATAAATTAGTATATATATATTAGGGTGAACCAAATGTCTGGGCCAGATTATAAAAATTCACTACAAAATGACCGTTTAATATAACACTGTAACTTCTATATCACTAAATAGGTCAGTTTTAGTTTCGGGGGAACAATTTTAAGGAAGACATCATTTTCGGGCCAAAATTGTTTCGATTGAAGAGAAAGCCCAATATATGCTGTGGTTTCTCGAAATGAAATCGCACAATAACGTTGATTGCAAATTTTAAACTCGTTATGCAAATCTCCTGGTGTAAAATCAATAAAACGATTATATGAAATGCTTAAAGAATTATGCTTCGTTAAGGATTTTCCTAGAAATCGCACGTCGAGTGTGAGTGAAGCAACTGTTGAACTTAACACTTGGTGGGAACTGGAATAATACTTTGACATTCTGCGTGCTAACAAGGTAACACACGTTGAAATTTACTGAGGTAAATGGTCTTATTAAAATTCATAATATTACTCTCAATGCATCGAAAAACATGTCTAATTATAATGGTTAGAGCACAATAAAAAATCTGGGCAAGACTTTTGGTTTACCCTATGTATAATTTTTTTAGCTATCAATTTATAAGGCCTGATCTGAAATGAGTAGTTTCCTCAGTCGAAAAAGTTCATAACAAGTTGAGTACACATTCTTTCTAAGATCGATTTTTTTTTACATAAAACTTAACAATTGACTTTGCGAGAATTGCCCTTGTCCATCATGCCACAAAATGACATCCTTCTATTGTTGTGGTGTGAAAGCTCGGAGATTGGGCCACCTGTTCAAATGTCATTTTCGTCACCTGACAGCCTGAAGAATTACGAGGTCCGTTGCCAATAATTTCGTGTTTCTTTGAAGTACGACGTTAAAAAACAATCAGTCAATCAAAAATACAATGAGAAGTACTTTTGAATTCTTTTATTCTAACTTTGAAAATAAGGATATAGGTTCACAAAAGTATAAAGAAAGAAGTCTAAAATATCTACGAATTCTGATATGAGAACAATCTTAGTGGCAATAATAGTTTGAAGAATTTAATTAGTTTATACTTCAAACGGAAACTACTAGGTAATATTTTCATACCTTAGTAGACAAACATAAGAATGTTCCATTCATCGATTTCACAATTGAAATTGCAAAACATGGTGTGAAAAATAATAAAAGTTGTTCTCTGCAACCGAAACAAATATCGCGAAGAAAAAGAAAATTAACAATATTCAAATTTGCCTCTCACGAGTGAAATATTCATCAAACTTTTGTCACCTGTCCTTGAGATTCGTAGTCAAAATTTGACAAGAGTATCTATAAACTCTGGGAAATTAGAAGACATTACATACAAAAAAGATGACGCACTTAAAGAATCCTTCAATCATTTTTTTACTAAACACTATTGTGTTTCCTTCAACGCTTCAATTCCTCCACAGTTTTCATCTCCCCCCCCCCCAACTAGCGTTTCACGGTGACCTTGATGAGAATAAGGTGTAAAAAATTGGACATCATTAATAATTTTTTCTTAACCAACAGTCACTCATAATCGAAAAGGAAATAAAAGTGTCAAATTTGATGATCTCTGCGCGAATGTACAGTTCTTCGCTAATAACTACGCGTGTCAAAAACACAGGCTTTACACAAACTCCAGGGTATACTTTAATTCTTTTTCAAATTGTTGCGCATTGAGTTTTATTTATAGAATATTCTACAGGCGACGGTTTATTTAATTTTTATTTGACTTAAAGCACTGATGGGGATTTGGTTGTTCCTCCATCCTGAGGGGATTCCTGGATTGTTGCACATTGAAATTTTAACCGGATCACTTCTAAGAAAATGAAATTTTTATTTTATACCTTCTTTCTTGAAACAATTGATATTCGAAATTCTATACTCCGCGCAAATATTTTTTTCACCCTGAAAATAAACAATAAAATTTAAAATTAATTTTTAGAGATGAGTTTTAATGGGAGACATTTCCCGTTACCACCATGAAAATTTTTGTCTTTCCGCCCTAAGACTCAAATAATCTGACAAAAAAAAGAGGCTTTAATTTCTCATAAAAATCATTCTATTTTCTTTCTCTAGATATCAACAATTTGTTCCATTTTCACTAAAGGTTCTAAAATAGATTTAGTAGTCACTTTTTTTGTTTAACTAATGCCTTTAAATATTGTTTACTCTAAGTAATTAACGTTAAATATTCAATAATATATTTTTTTTTGTTCAAATTATGTCCATACATTGCATATTTATTTAGGATACATCTAAGAAGATTTTTAATTTAACCATATTCCAAACGATGCTATGCAAAATAAATCAGATTTTGTTCTTTACGAAAAATATTTATTTCTGAGATACTAGTATAGGAATGATATCCCACATCGTTCACTATTGCTACCTCTGTAGCAATATCAGAACTAGATGAATTCCTTGTATATTATGTAAATTTAAATATGTCGTAGTTGATTAGAAATAAAAACTCAAGTTTAAAAACTAAAAAAATTGTGTAAGAGTTTTGGAAAGGGACTTTTCTAAAACCTTAAGAAGTCCTTATTTGAAATGTCACCTCTGTGCAGTGCATCTCGCGAATTGTGATCGTAATGGTTTAAATCGAGAGGAAACAGAGAATTTTTCCTGATGCTTAAATTCTTTATATTTGTCTTGGTAAGTTGGAATTTTCATTAAAATGCACTTAATGAATTAAAAATACTTTCGAATCACTAAATTATAATAGATTTGAATATTTAATAAAAATTCGTTGTTGTTAAATTCTGTTATACAAGTCATTACATTACTGGCCATTCAAAATGCAACATCATGAATGTCAACAAGCATCAAAGCAAAATTTATTGGAGAAACAACATAAAATACAATGATTAAATACATGTAGTAACAGCACCGTTCGACTTACGGAACACGAAAAAGAATCAATTTGTGTTGCTGCCATGACTGGTAATAATTACTGCAACATGCTGTGGCATTGAAAGCGCCTTTGGCAATGAATGCCAGTCCAGGATGTTTCCTCATATAGTACCAAATTTTATCTCGCGCAGAAGTGGATGCCGTATGCTGGGTCGCTCATTTACCTATAACGGACCGCATGTCTCCTACAAGTGGAAGAGTAAAGGCAGCAATGCAATCCAGTTGGGCAATGAAATTATTGAGTGTTAAGTGGACCATGCGATTTTGCGTTGTCCTTTTGAAATTTGGCTTTAGGCAAGTTTTGAAGGTAAAAAACAAATGGCTCCAAAATTTCATAGACGATGAGTATTAGGAAAGTGCGGTAGTATATCCAATCGAATTCTGAGCAATAACCGCAGGTGAAGGGCCAATATAATAATGCATGACGCGAGAGTCACGCATCATGATATTGTTCATGCCTGAGTCTAGCATCATGACGTAAAAGTAACAGGCGATATTCCTCCAGATTTGAATACGACATCTTGGTGTTATAGGTAGAACTGTGAGTCATCCGAAAAGATAGTGTCATAATATTTATTTGTCTATATCAGGTGTTCAACGTACCATTGTAGTCGAATTCGATTTTTATAATTAAAGGCAATTGTAGCGATGGACACTTTTCTATAATTCACACACACACACACTAGCGGGAAAACACAAATCTAGTATTTTAAAAAAGTCATCTGTTCTCCCTTTCTATAGAGTTTTTAAATGGCGTTGCTAGAACCCATGATTTGTTTGTATATGCATTGGAATACTACCGTAAAATACAGCATATAACGCACACCCCTGTTTTCAAGCTGCATTTTGTAATTTTTAGGTATATTCGCCGTATAACGCACACCCCCTTTTTTACGAAGAAACCTGAAACGTGCGTGTACAATGTTCTTACGTCGTAAAGTCAATTATTCGAGGTATTATTCCAAGCCATAGAAAAAAATAGTATACTTCTAGAATGCTACACTTAAAGTGCATAAGATGTCATTTTTTCTAAATAGACAGTATTTCGATACATTTAGAAGTCTAATTTTTACCATACCCATCTCCAGTAGCGCACACAGGAAATTTTGAGGGAGGTCCAGGGTCGTAAGTCCACTATTCTTATACCATGCTCCAATAATACGCCACCCAACATATTCTATTGATTTTGTTGATTTTGGGGAACGAAAAACAGTTAAAAATTATTTAATTAATCAATATTTAGCATTAATTAATAAAATTGCTTATTAATAACAAATACTTAATTAAATTTTACGTACTATATGCATAGGATTATAATTAATCGGAAAAAATATCAAGGGATTTGGGGGGGGGGGACCCGAGGAGCCCCTTGTGGGCACCACTGCCCATCTCTTCTCTTTTTTTTAAAGCTATCCTTTGTATACCCGGCGTATAACGGGCACCCTTAAAATTAGATCTTATTTTTGGTGTTAAAAGTGCGCGTGCCTTTTTGTGGTCTACTTGTATTAAAAATTTCTCGGCTAACAGATACTTATTCACGATGTTGTATTTCAGATAACCAGCTGAAGATGTATATTTGTCATTCAAATTTTTAAAAAAATCAATTAGATATAGAAATTGTAAAAAAAAAAATTTTTTTTTTAAACTCACTGATTTTAATAAGAAAGGAGAAAATTAAGGTAATAAAATTATCTATTTTAACAATATTGCATAATTTATGCCGCAATAATTAGACAAATGAAACCGCAGATTATGTTAAGCAATAACGGATAGAAGGGACGAATTCAATCAAGAATTACGAAATGATCAATTTATAAAACTAGAAAATTTCCTTTTTGTTTTATCACGCTTAATTGGAATAACTGTAAAATATTGTGTTTTTTTTAAGAAATTTTAAAAAAAATATATCATTGATTTCAGTCAGGGTAGAATTAAAAGTATGAGCTACATTGTAGTAAAATATAATTTTTCGTTGTCAATAGAAATCTCAAAATATTTAGTTAGACATTTGTTGGCTTCAATATTATTTTTCTTACACATAAGCAAACCGTAATTCATTAAAGGAGAAAAGGAATTTAAAAATAAGAAGAAATTATTTAGAATTTTTCTTAAAATTAATAATTAACACAGAATTCATAAAAATGGGAGAATACTGTAGATTTGAATTTCATTTTTGTACTGTATAAAAGCTTTCAAATTTCTTTTTTCGGTGTGATTTTATCACAAAGAAATATAATTTGAGTGAAATAAGCATTCAAAATTTTAAGAACAGGAAAACGAAAGTCACATTTATGACAAATGGTTTTTAATGAATTGAAAGAGGAAAAAAATAAGGATCTGGATAAGGATAAAAATTCTCACGCAGATTAATTTAACTTGTTTCTGAAAAAAAACCTTCATTAATCTACATTAATATATTAATTTAGCTCGATTACCAGCAGTGGTGCACATAAGAAGAGGGTTCCAGGGAGTTCGATGCTAATTTACGCTGTTAATTTACATTCCACATCATATGAGACCCAAAGTCCATTCTATGTATAAGAATTTCACATGACGAATGCTTGAGGCTGTATTCGAAATCCCGATTTGACTCTTCACCCGCAGCAAAGATCCTAAGGGCACTAGACAACAAAAATAATGTAAAATAACTAATTAACAACATATAATAGCATGTAGTTGAGGATAAATATTTTTAATAATTATGTTTAAACTTACACGGTTTTAATTCTCAACACCAACAATTAGCTCCACGGATGACACGGATTATCATTAAGTACGACTTAGAGCTTTAAAGAAATTAGTGTCATGATCTGTATCAAAACATAATAACCGTTTGTCAAAACCTTAGCAAAATCACAGCCTTATAGATATTTTCACTAATTGGATAGAAGGGAAAGTCCTTGACCGAACTAGACCTGCTTTCAAAGTCTTTTGAAAAGTCATGGATAATATAAGCACAGGTATTTTGTACTTATATTCTCGAAATTTCTGGGAATTTCCATAAATCATAAAGAAATAAAATTGTGTCCTCCTCTAGTAGCGGGTGGTTAGAGTTCAAGCAACTGGAGAGGAAAAAAATTATCACAAACACACATGAGAGCTGGATAGGATAATAGTGCACTAATATAAGAATGACGAACTTCAACACTCAAAATGTTTTCTTTGTGTCACCTCTACAAGGTGACTGGGAAATTTTGATTTATTTGCGGGTGGTCACAAATGGTTAAAAGCTGAGGAGCACTGAATGGTCATCATGAAAAGTAGTAAAAGTGAGAATAATTACTCACAGAAGATTTCCGTGATCTGGAAACAAATGTTGTTTATAAATTTCTAAAAGAATAAATATTACAACATGTTCAGATTCCCGCGAGCTAACAAAATTCATTCCTATTATCAATTATTTTCATGCTGATAATTTTTCTCAGAAATATTTGTATATTTTCTAAGTACAAAAAATGAATAATTAATATTTTTCTATGTATAACAAGTTGCAAGTGTAAACCATTCAATGGAAATAACTTTATAGTAGAGATGAATTTAAAGTGCATGATGTTACAATATAACCGACAATCCTGTTAAAAATATAAAAAAAAGGTAAAAATGTTAAACTTAACATTAATTATGCTAACTCATCGGTTCAAAAAACTAAAGTTTGAATCATGTATAAATGATTTATTATATATTTCCCGTTTACTTCTCATTATTCACAATGAAAAACATGGTGAAAATATGTTAAAAGTTTTGTTTCGAAATTTATCTTCTTTTAACCCCTTCCAGGCTCATTTTATTTCTGGATTTATGAATCAAAAAATGTTAATTTTTTATGCTTATTTTCAACCATGTATATCTTTTTAAACGTACAGCACCATTCTCATACAAAATTTCCCCGAAATTAATGGTTTGTCTGTAAAGTTGGCTTTCTATATGGCAGAATCATTAAACTTTGGAGTCAATTCGTACTCTCTATAAATATAAAGCTTTGAATACCTAATTTTTATCTTGAATTACGAATTTTATTCGCACCTTTTGCATTGACATAAATGATTAAGAAATTAGTAATCAAAATTTGATCGTGTATGATAAATTCGAAAACACTGTACTGCACAGTGGCGTAATGGATAATATTAGGGCCCCCAGCGAAGTCAGGTTTTGTGCCTCAAGCCGGATCTTACAAAGGGTCCGTACTAGGCGTCAGTCAGACTTTGCCCCGCAATGCTGGGGTGTACGTCACGCCACTGGTACTACACATAACCCGACATCGTAATCTGGACAGAAGAATCTTTTTTCTCTTCTTACCTGCCACCCTTTATTGTCTCTCTTTGAGTATCAAATAATACACTGTCGTGTTGATTAGTTTTCTTTTCTGTCGGGGGAGTGTAGTCAACAAAGTGTCTTTCAGACAAGAGTTTATCGGGGGGGGGGGTTACTCAGCAGGAGGACATCCCCTTTTTGCAGAAAATTCCATCGAGTGGTTCTTTTCAATTATTCAAAACCATAGAAAGCTTATGTGAATTAATTCAGGGAAGACCGATTGCACAGTGTAAATTTTCACAGTGTTTGAGCTACTCTTGGGATGAGCCAAGATGGTACATTTCGCCTGCCCGAGCTCGGCTCGGGAAAAGTCGGGAAGGGGTTAAGCTGTATATTAATTTGGCTATTGCTATGAATCATTCGTGGCTGTAGCAGCCGAGTGGTAACGATCTCGAACTCGGGACTAACGAGTCCTGAATTCAAGTCCTGGTGCCATTGAAGGCCCGTACTGTAGTTAAGTCTGTCGAGGCTTGCATTCCCGTTGGCGTAATGTGGTAATTTGGAGAGGACTGCCAGCTCTTTTGTCGTATTTGGCACAAGACCGGGGTTCAAAATTACGAGGTCCGTCGCCAGTAGCTCTCGTGTTATTTTTGAGTGCGACGTTAATCAAAAATCGAATTAAAATCAAGCTATGAATCATTTAGGGCTTTCATAAAGTTTTAAACCCAGGGTGGGCATTAAATCAATCGCGCTCGATCGGTGGACCACCAAGATATTTTGGGGTGACCGCCTTCACTAAGACCTAATAATCATTCCATAATACGAAGGTCTAGAAATACTGTATTTATTCGAATCTAAGCCGCCATCGATTCTAAGCCGTGCCCCAAATTCTCCAAAAAATTTTGTGAA
The DNA here is from genome assembly GCA_019973975.1 of Trichonephila clavata. Lineage (NCBI taxonomy): Eukaryota > Metazoa > Arthropoda > Arachnida > Araneae > Nephilidae > Trichonephila > Trichonephila clavata. The sequence continues at coordinate 144,309 of BMAO01028989.1, read as the reverse complement.
AATTGAAAAATAGTCTAAAATGGTTTATCGCTGTCCAATTTTACGAAATTAAAATACATTTTAAAAGAAAAATAATAAGCGAATAATTATAGTTATTTTATCAGTATTAAAACTTTTAAATACATGCATGAAGCTGTAATTATTCTAAATGCCCTGTACCACACATTTTTCCCTTTCGATTCTAAGCCCCGCCCGATTTTCAGTAGCATTAATATTGGGGAAAATGTGCGGCTTAGATTCGAGTAAGTACGGTATTTTAAAAAATATGGAGAAAAAAAATTGAATTACAAGAGAAAATTTCGTTGAATAGAAAATGCACTTCGCTATTTGGAGGCTATTTAACGAAGAAAATCGTAAAATGTTCTTGTTTCAGGAAAAAGTTCGCGAATTAGAGAAATTCGTAAAATAGAGATCCGTAAAATGGTTCGACCTTACAGCATATTTTCTTTTAGCTCACTACACCTACGCCACTGGGTGGACCGCAACACCTTGAAAAAATTAGAAGTAGCCCGTACCCTGGAAAAATCTGCCCACCCCTGTTTTAAACTATATGTTTTATGAATTTGTAAAAATGTAATCAAGGAAAAGTCTAGATTAAATTCTATTACAAATGATACTTTATTGTTAATTGGCACTCAGTGTCTGGGAGTAGTTTAATTTTAAACTGCCTTTAAAAGAAGTACTAAGATTGTTTTTTGCTGATCAAAAAAGAGAGAGAGAGACGATTATATAAAATGTATACGAATCAAATAAAATCAAAATGAAAAGAAATTCGGCGATAGTGTCTGGATAATAGAATGAAATACAGGTTGTGTTTTTTTTAAATTTTAAATTTGATGAGGAAGTTCGTTGAAAAATATCAATGAAATAACGTTTCATTCCTTCTCATTAAGTTATGCAAAAAAACTGCCCTTTTCAAAAAACCTTTTGAAATTTCGTTTGGATGAAACGGTTTTTTGGTTTTTTACTTTTTTTCTCAGAGTTTATGACCTTATTCTTTTCACAGTTTTCGATTCTTTCAAAAATTATGGGTTTATTAAATTTCTTGGAAATACGGAGAGGATAAAGGAAATTATGTTCAAGGCAAATATAAGTCTGAAAAATTAAACAAATAATACTTCTATGGAAAAAACTCTGAAGAAACTATCCATCATTAAAAAACGAATATATAAGAACGGCTTTTGGATAATATTTATGTAAACATAAGAATGTACAGACGTAAAAATTTTTTAGTCTTTTTTTTCTTTAGACCTAACCATGACCTGAAGGAGAAAGGAGACTTCAAAACAAAGAAATAATTGCTCCAAAGGAAAAGTTGGTTCGCTTTTGATGACATTTATCAATCAGTGTCATTTAAAATGAGTTAATAGCAAGTTTATGCACGTCATTTGCAAAAAGAGATAAACTGCATCCAGCGGTCTAGACTTTTCTCTTCATGGTATTGAAATGTAATGCAATTCATTAAATTTTTCTTTTCAAAGGGTTAGTTTGATCTTGTCCAAAGCATATCTCAGTATTCTCTGCGTGAATGAATGATAATTGTCCCAGTAGCCTCTTTTGCCTCTCTAAAATGCAAAACAGAAAAGAAACGGAAATTGTTTTCGAAGTTTAATTACTATTGGGATACGATTCGAAGTGAATAAAAGTCTGAATTTTTGTTTAAAAGAAGGTAGTTAGTTACATAATTTGTGGAACTGATTTTTCCTTTTTGAAGATTGAAATCATTTTACTTCTCACACACAAATTTAGCTTTATTCTTATTCCATTTGTGTGCTTTCCAGTTTCCGATATTGATTAACTTCGATCCTAAATGAAAACTTTTTGATGTGAAAATATTTTTTAAGTATATTCCTTTAAACCTTTTAAAAATTATAATTATTTATTAAAACAAAATTAAATGAATAAAAATAGACATTTTTTAAATACTAAATTGAATTTGTACAACTGGATTTGCGTTTTAAATCTTTCTTTACTAAGATGATGACTTTCAATGAATATATTACTCAAGGGGAAATATTTTGCTTATTTTTGTGACAATGAAACTCAAGAGGAAATAACCCAAGATTGTGCGTATTTGTCATAACACTCTTTGATCTTTTGCCCCTTTTTTTTTAAAAGAAATGAGTTCACCCTGTAAGGAATTTGCATTCCTTATTCCCTGTGACCTGGCTAGATGTGTGGGAGGAACTAAATGATCAGATGACATGATGAACTCAAATTATTTATTTATCTCTATATTCAACACAGACACAAATAACACTGTAATTAAGACAAATTTGATCAATTAGAGGACGATGGTGAGACAAGATGGCGTGGGGATAATATATACGATCATGCAAATCTATCCTTATGATAACTTATACAAAGCTTCTTTTAATTGAGCAGCGCACTAATAATTTAACTCTCTTACTTCTACTTGAAATAAGTTCACAGTACCTGAACTCTTGCAATCCTTTAATTTTTTTAGATTTGGTCTCAAACACTTCTCCAATAGTGAAACTAAGTACTTTCCGAATTTCCAATTTCTCGCGTCGTACACTGTTTACGTATACGTACTACGGCCGGATTGCTAGCTTCTCAGCTATTCACTTCACATTCAAACTATCCCCACTTCACTAAACTTCAATTCTCACTTCGCTAACTCCTAAAACTCGCGAATACAGAATATTTGCCTAATCACGTTTTCTTTTCCTCGGAGAAAGTTGGTTGAACAAATGATGGCCCAAAAGGAATCCTCAAGGAGTTAGTTGAAGGAACCGTATAGATCCATCACAACCCTCGCAAGAACGTGTAGTGAAAAATGTCTCGAATGGAAGATATCATAATTATCAAGATCATCGAAGATTTTTCGGCTGAAAGAATTGATCATCACTCAAAAGGATGATAGTCGGTAGGTTCAAGACAGAAGAAGAATGATGTAAAACCTCCAAAGTATACCCCATTATGTTTTGACGAATGATAATAGCAACATGGGAGTTTCACGATATCGAGAAGATGAATAATTAATATGATTGACAACGCAATGCGTCTTCATGA